>BQNB010020527.1:53542-65350 GCA_026074375.1 Tanacetum coccineum
ACAATAATTAAGAACATTGAACAAAAGTAATCATATTTTACTTATGTTGATCAGAAAATGATAGTGAGGGCCTTGGACCAGAATGGTAACCGAAATCACTAATCAAAAGTTCCATAAACAAACCCAGTTTATCCTATTCTCCACACTACACAGCCAAGCAATAGGATATATCGAAATAATTCCTCATCTCTACCTACTGCTGCCAGAATTCTCCTTTACATATGCGTTTTTTTTTTTATTTCAAAAAACAACCATCAATCCCTATGACCCTCCTACATCCTTGTAACCAACCATCCTTTAAAGCCTTAAAGCATACATAAAACCTACTAAAATAGTTCTTACCATCAGGCATTGAATCCACACTCATTTTACATGTTGAACCAGGATTGGAGTTAAGTATCTCAGCAGCATATGACCATAACTTTCCATAATGATCCTCTAGACAAGTCTCATACTGTTCTAAAGCTTTCATTTTTCCCCTTCTAGCTTGACTGATACCAACCTTGTAAGATTAGCATTTGTATACAAGGATTCATCATTATCTTTTTGGCAAAGTTTCTAGCAATCCAATTACTTGTGATTAAGGTACCATACTCATAAGTCCTAGAACAAGAATGCTCATCATTCAATTTCTTAATTTGAAAACTCCTTTCATTTTGCATCCAAGATGCCCACAACCTGAATGGACATTTCCTATCTTTGGCATCTCTACAACATTTAGCCAGAAGTCTCCTTGGGTTATTTACTTCATAGTATAACTTGTAACCATTAGCCAAATCATAAAATGCCAATGCTCTTTTAGTATGATCGAGAGACACATGACTTTTCACCTAAGACAGGTCTCATTAACTTCCATTTGACAGTAGGATCATGGATTGGGAACTTATCACCTATGTTGTCCTTATCAGTAACATCTTTATCAGCAGACACATCTTTTTCAACAAACTCATCCCTTGGTAATCCATTGTATATTTTCTTCAGAAAGTTTATCATCAAACATCTTTTAGGTTTGGTCTGGATGTCTAGTCCTAAGTAACCATAAATTTCCTCTACCCCATCAGAAAATGATCCACAGAATGCAGAGTCATTCTCTTCACTCACACTGTCATACTCATAAATATTACTAATCAAAATCAATCTAAATCACTATCACTAGCATCATTTTGTTCAACATTGTCTACATGTTGTCGACTACTGGAAGTGGCATCACAAAAGTCAAACACAGAGTGAGACACATATATATCTACCACATTATCATTTTTAGCAGCTACTTCAACACAATGGCCAAGTCTTTATTCAGTTTTTAAGTTCTCAACCTAACTAACTCTAAACCAGGAAACTTGATAAAATATCTGTGAGAATCACAAGAAACTCACTAAACTAAAAGCTTCACAAAACTAACAAAGTTCATTGCATCCATCTCAACATTCGGAATCTCAGATAATATTTCATAATCATATGAAAAAGGATCGCTTACACATACACCATCCACGTATGAAATCTTATCAGATAACTAGAAGATGAAGACGAAGAAGCCATCTAAACAAAAAAATTAAAAAAAAGAGTGCAATTGTCAATAAACCCTAATTTTTAATAAAAAAGTTTTAATTTTTTAACCTTTATATAAAAAAGGAGTAGGAAAAAAAAATTTTTTATCCAAATAAACCTTCTATGGAAGATGAGAACACTAATCTCAAGTCAATTTTTTATTTTGTTCATGAAATGGGGATCTATGTGTGTGTGTTTGATTAGGGTTTATAGAAATGGGGAAATAGGGAAAGGGTAATGGGGATCTGGTAATGAGTTACTAAAACCGCGTAGGATTGCAACCGGGTGTTGTAAGTGATAATATTGGGAGTAACCTAATAAACCGGTCATGAAAACGTTAGTAACCCACACACACAAAATGAAACCCTGGTTACTTAGGACAACATTTGTGGAAACCTTAGTAACCTGCGTATGTATTAACCCTTTTTTAATTCAATTTCGATAAAAATAGTTTTTTATATAGATTTGAAAAAGATTACATGCAAAGATAGTTTCTTAACTTTATTCTTTATGTATGACACTTTTTGTAAACTTAATATATTTGAAATATGATAAAAAATTAAAAATACATAAATTTATAAATATTTTCATATTTTGTGCCGCTTTACGTCACGCCTTAAAAAACGTCATGACTCGCCATGGCTCCTAAGGCGCGACTTTGCCAAGCCGCAACGCCACGCCTCACGCTATTTATAACCTTGAGTATACCCAACAATAAGTCGAGCCTGGCAAAAAAAAAAAACATACCCAACTTAAATACAAAGTATACTCTACAAAAACAATTAAACACACACTCAAAATAAAAGAGAAAAGGACTCGATCGAGTATGCAACTAAGTTGGGGTTCTTTTCCATGAGGGACGCATTCGAGTGGTAGCCTCATAATGGAGAGACGTGTCCAAGGTGGCGACCGACGACAAGTTCGACCACCCATTGCCCCGGTCTTACTGTTTGTGAAATTAAAAAAAAAATTGTGTACAAATGTGAATTATTGCATAGAATGTAGTCAATGTACTACTGCCTGCATATAGTGCTGATATGATTGATAAAACACAATAGTAACACTCTCGTACGTGCTATTTATAAGGTACAACTCTTGTACTTTTTCTTGATATGTTTTCTTCTTCCAAATTCCATCATCATCGACGAATTATCATTAGAGCTCTAGGTACCGTAACGCCGTGGAGTCCGGCGTTAACGCCGTGGCCGGCGTTACGGTACCGTTGATCCGAAATTGACGAGAGTGTTGTGGCCCAAGTTACACACGACCAAACCCCTCTTGGAGGCTTATTTTAAAAAAACAATTTTTTTGTTATAAAATTGAAACGAATAGGCTTATTATTTAAGCCGTTTATAAAAAAAAAATATTAATTTTTGTTTAAAAACAGCCGGTAACGGCTAGTTAAAAAAAAAAAAAAAAAAAAACCCCAAACGGCTAGTTTTTTCAATTTTTTTTTTCTAAATATTTTTACCCACTATATATATATATATATATATATATATATTTTTTTTGAACGACGGAATTTTATTAAAACTAGCAAACGCTAGAAAGGATTACATATTAACTATAGAAACTAAAGGATATTGAATCCAACCTAACCAACTAAAACTAAACTTTGGATTTCTAGATGAAATCCAAAGGAAAGATTGCAAAACAATAAAATCCCATAAGGATGCCTTCTTAGGAGGATCAACCGAGAAAATCAACCGGTTACGATAATTCCAGATAGTCCACAAAACAGTTCCCCCAACACCATCCAAAAAAAGCTTCCCCTTAGCAGAAAGATGAGAAGAGTCGAGCCAACAAATCCAGTCGGAAAAACTAGAACAAAAAGGAACATCTAGATCCCACCAGCAAGCCAAATTCGCCCACAAAACTCTAGCCATCTCGCAAGTAAAAAATAAGCGATGAATAGTTTCAACGTCATCACCACAAATAGGACACAAGGTAGAATCAACATCGATACCTTTCCTATCCAAATTCACTCTAGTCGGAAGTTTGTTGAGAGCAAACCTCCACAAAAAAACGTTAAACTTTAATGGGCACACTTCGATTCCAGCGAGTAGGAGAATCCGAACCGACTAAAATGTTAACGTCTATCAACTTCCGAACCGAGGCTACTGTAAAACCAACAGCAGGGTTTAGGGACCATACCCAAGAATCCGGCGTCCGAAAGGTTGATAGCACTGATGGCAGATAAAGCAAGTCAACAAGGCTGAGAAGATCCAATACCTCCTCTGGTGGCAACGCCTGAGAGACCAGTTGTCGGATATTTTACCCACTATATATATATATATCTCATTTCATCCTCAACAATCTTCATCCTCAACCTATACATTCAATCTTCATCCTCAACAATCTTCATCCTCAACCTATACATTCAATCTTCATCCTTTCAAAAAAAAATGGCCGACTTTCCCAATGAAGACTCATTTTGGAACCTCCTTAAGGCCGGCACGATGGGTTCCGAGTCTACCTCGAATTCTCAATTCCCCGGCTTTTTTAGCCAAGCTCCGATGACTCCCGAGCAACAAGCTTTTCTTCAATCTCAACAACAAGCTTTTCTTGCATTTCAACAAACTTTTCAAAACATACAACAAAATCCACCACAACAACAAAGCCAATCTTCAAACTTAATTCCACAACAAACCGACTCCCAACCCAAAAAAAAACCTTCGAGTTAAACACAAACACGAGGGCGTTGCCAAAATGATCAAAATAAAAGAGTGAAACGACGGGTGACCGTTACTTACATAACGTTGGACCTCGACGAGGAAGCTTACTTGCTTCCGAGTGTTTCGTTGCGGTATCCAGGATCGAGTAACGTCGGGCGGAACAAAAAATAGCGAAGGACACGTTTTGGATTCGGGTTATGCACGAATTCAATCGGAAAAATTTCAAAAAACGTACCAAGGATATGTTGACAAGCAAATGAACGACTTTGAACCATCATTGCCAAAAGTTCAATGCAATCTACAAAAGGTGCCATCGGTTGAAAAAAAGTGGTGAGAGTGAGGTTGATTTGATGGGCCGGGCTCGGGGCATGTACCAAGACGAGAATAAAAATTCACCGTTTAATCACGACAAAGCTTGGGCGATTTTGCGACAACACGCAAAATGGGACGCACCCGAAGTTGCGCCGGTTGATTTAACCGAAGACGAATGGGCAATTTTCACGCAACGGTTAACACCGACGAGCTATTCGGTGCCGATCCAAGACCTCGTCCCCCCAGCAAACAACGCCCCGAAAAAAAACCCAAATCCGACACATCGGCGAGCACCGGGGGAAGTCACTCGTCCCAATTCGGTGAGTTTGTGTCCTCACGATCTCGGCTCAACGGGAGGCAGCCCGAAAATGCTTGAGGCGTCCGAAAGACAAAGACGAGACGATTAAAAGTTTGGAGGAGTTGCGATTTCTCGCCCTTAGCACGAAGGATTTGTCGGACGACGACGCGTTTTGGATCTTGCGGAAAAAAAATCAAATCAAAGCCAAGTTACGCGCCGAAATGCCGATGGAACCGAACAACGAAGACGACTCCGACGAGTAGTTTTTTTTAATAAAATTCGAATGTTTTAGTTTTAAGTTTGTGTAATTTTTTTTTATTTCCGGTTGTTTATTTTTTTTTTAGGAATTGTAATTTTAATTTTTAATGAATGAAAATGAATTAATTTAGTTTTAAAAGTGATGAAAAAAAATAAAATAGTAAGTCCCAAAAAATGGTGTTATTGAGTTATGGTTACCTGGGTTTTTTTGGATATAAATGTGAATGTGAAAAAGCTGATGTGGCGGCCCAAAACTTGGTGTTACCAAGTTATGGTACCTTGTGCTCTTAGTTCATTACTTATTTTCATCCCAAAAGGCATGAAATTCAACAAAATTGAATTCTAATCTAACAATTTTTCATCCCAAAAGGCATACGAGTATACTAAGTCATTATTTTGGAACAGTTGTAACGTTTTATTAAACAACGATCCATATTTAAGTAGTACGCGTCGTCTCTTTAAATAACACATAACGAATTTGTACAATGTGCGTTGTACACTCGACAATCTCTATCGATGTTATTTTGATATTTCAAAAACCATGTACAATTAACAAAAAATCATACATTTTTTTTCTCTCATTTAACCAAGCCATTAAACAGCCGTACATAGTACGAGATTGAGTATTGTTGTTGTTATAGTACTAAGCAGCCGTAGCCGTTTCTTCTTTGCGTGACGGGCTTCGCCAGAAGCCCGTCTCAGCAAATTTCTCCCACATTTCATTCTCCAATGCCACCACATCTTTATCCACCTCGGGCGACATAAACCTCTCGGCCGCCGCCAACACCGCCGGATTCATCGACAACTCGTCCTCAAATCCACCATTATTCTTATGCACCGCCAACCTTCTCCTCCTCCTCCTACTCATCGCATTCCGGCACAACCCTGCCGGAACTTTATACATAGTCAACACCATAAAGTCGACCACGGCACAAGGGAAACAGCAACACACGGCAGCCATCTCCGCCGTGGTACCACCGACCACCTCCGCCATACGGTTGCCTCTACATGATGGGTGGTTTTGCAGCAGCTGGCGACGCTCTTCTAGTGACCTACGGAGAACAATCTGGGGTTTTTTCATTTTGGTCATTTTTAGTGACGGTTTTTGGGTCGTCGCCATGATTCTTTTTATTTTTTTAAATTTTATTGTAACGACAACCGGTTAAAATGTGGAAGGTTAATGGGTGTTTTAAAGGGTGTTTAATGGATGTGATGAAATGGTAATTTGTTAACAGCTGGAAGGTTAAAGATTGTTTTTCGGTGGTTATTCATGACACACTTAGCGACGGTAATTTTGTGTTTTGTGAGTGTTTGTAGGAAAGAAACAGTCACTGAATGTGAGTGGATGTCGGAGATTGTGTAGATGGATATAGTGACTGAAATTTTGGGCCTGAGTTATCAAATTTGATCTATTATTTTATTTCCACTCTTTTGGGCTTTGGCCCAACACACATAAAATGTTACTCCGTAGTTTGTTGTACACTTGTACAAACGAGGTTTGAAAACCCGCGCTTTATTGCGGGGTGTTTGTGTACTGTGTCGTTTTACGGTTATTAAGACGAGCTTAGTTAATCTTTAATGGGCCAAATAAAATTATGTTAAAGCTCATTTAAAAAATAAATAGCTCAAGCTATAGCCCAGGCGCGAGCCCAAGCTGCGAGCTCAAGCCCAAGCCACAGCGAGCCCAAGCCCAGGTGCTTAGCCCAGGCGTGAGCCCAATGAGGCCCAAAAGCGCCTGCTAAATGTATAGTTATATTATATAATTTGTTGCATGATTTTGAATTTAAAAACTTAGTTAAGTTTTGTTATTCCTGCTACCAAGTCATTGAAATATTTAGCATATTCTATTTACAAATTTACAATATTTAGATTGAAGGCAAGCCTGTAATAGTAACTATATATCCGATTATCCGATTCAATGAATGGAAGTTAATCGAAATCCGGCTCACCTTTTAGGTGTTTTTGTTGTGGGTGTAACGGGGCGTTTTTTGTTGTTGTTGTTGTCGTTGTTTGGTTCAATCTTAAAGCTTATTGCTAGTTTTACCTAATAGCGTATCGGAGTTTCAGCCTAAATGGCTATAGCCCATACACTCACAAAAGGCCTAAAAACAAGCCTAACGAGGCTAAGGCTCAACACAGGTTGCATGGGAAACAACTTCCCAGGCTAAGCATCAACTAAACCAAGCTTGTCAAACATGCTCAGGCCACGGTTAGGCTAGGATCTTATCTGGAGAGACCCTTACAACGGACAACAAGTGTCACTACCTCATTCGACTATGGGGTAGTGTTGCGAGCATTGCGCCGAGTGCACACAGACGTTAATGAAGCAACCCATGAACACCATAGAGCCAAAGATAACACACCACGTATCATTCTTGTCCCCTAATTTGGATCTCTACCACGTGGACCATCCTCAACCATATGATCGCATTCAGGGGTTGCACAAAACCGTAAGTGCATCTCTATAAATAGAAGTCAATTTCCTTGAAATAGTTCGGGCAACAACATACTTAATTTTCTCCATGAAAATAGACACAACACTCTAGTCGTCATCGTGAGTGTTACTTCAACTCGTGACTCTAGTCACACTTTGAGATCCTTACCGAACGTGGAAAATCAAACAATCGACTATCTTCAACCCTTAAATCCATACAATACATTAACATTACCTAAAAAATCACCGTTAAAACAAAGATGTTTATATAGTTAGTTGCTTGGTATCTTAGTTTGATGGTTGTTAATAGTATAACTAAATAACATGGATACCAGATCTATCACTCAACCAACCTCCCCTTAGTGATATTTATTCAAAGAACGAAGTTCAAGATACAAGATAAGAGATTAGTCCTCAAATGAGTGCTAATCAAACATACAACAGTAAAATATTGATAGTCCCAACTAGGTTGGTCTTATCACCTCACTACAAATGATCACTTAAACACACAATCAAAAGATTAAGACAAAGTATGATCTCCCAGGTCACGACTCTAAGAGAACAATGCCAAGCGGCTCTAGATAGTGATAACCCTAACTTTGGTATAAGTTAGGGTTATATACAACTCTGTCAACGGTAACAAGAATCAAGGGCTTAAAGAGAATAAAGCCCACCAAGGCTTCAGCCCAATCCAAGAGACCAACAACATCTTTAAGCACTTGAGAGGACTGGTCCTTCAAGATATTGAGGAGAAGAAAAAAGGACCTAAAGACAATAAACATAAGAAATAAAAAAACTTGTTAGATTGATACAATTTAACAATGGTTTTATGTATGTTTCTTAACGGATGTCAGTAGCATCAAATTAATTTAATGATGTTGCAAAACAAAAAATATGTTCGAGAAGAATCAAGATTCTTTAAAGTTCATATGAACATGACTGGTAAAGTTCTCTCACAATAAAAAAGAAAACCATGTCCCTTTTATGTTTATGAGACAACTTTACCGATCATGTTCATATAAATTTTAGCGGATCTCAATCAATTGGATAATACTTAGTTTTGAAACAAATATTTTGCAACATATTAGGGGTTTGTCACGGGCATGTGCTTTTTATTTGGTCGGCACCGGCATTTGGTCGGCACCGGCTATATCACTCACTGGTGTTCTTTTGTCACAGAAAGCGATTGTACTCTTTAATTCCAAAAATCTACTGTTATTCTACCAAATTCTGTTTTTATCACTTGTTAGATACAACATATCCATATACGTGTCACATTTCAGCTCAATGTATATAGATTATCATATATTTATACTATGAGTTTCAACAATTTATGTAGAATTTTGGTGACATATTAACATGAAAAATTAATGTTGCAACATATAAAAAAGTTATCTTTGTCGTTTTGCACGAAAACATGAGGCGTCACCAGCTAGCATATGCTTTAGTTGGAGGTTTATTTTACTCAACACTAAACCTGCTGTTATCAGTCATCGAAAAAAACTTGTCGCCGGATATATTAGCGTTACATCAACTTTCTCTTTTTTACTTTTTACCCTCGCTCTCTCTCACAATTCACTCTTATCAGTCACCGAAACCTCACCGAACAAACTATTTTTTATTAAAAACTAAGCTTTTATTATTCATAAATTAAAAACATTATATTAAAAATAAAAAACAACATAAATTAAACATTGCGAGAAACGCGTTCGATTAAATCGGTTTTGAGCATTTGATGCGTTTGTGACGATTTGATGTACCTGTTAATTTTATGCCTCTGTTCATCGGATCGTATGAGGTCATTCGGTTGATGTGCTTCCTCTTGATACCATTTGGGACATATCGCCTTCTTACGGTCTTTTATAATCATATAATGTAATATGATGCATGTATACATAATATTCACTACTTTCTCTTTGATATACGCCCGTGCGGGAGTGACTAATATAGCTCATTGTTACTTTAGAGCACCAAATGCCCGTTCCACATCTTTCATCGGCCAAATTTGTAACCGACTTAACAAATGACACCCATTCCGGATACATCCCGTCACAAAGATAATATCCCCAAGGGTAAGTTACGTCGTTGGCCACAAACGGAATCTCTGGTGCTTTTCCTAGTTTTGAGATCGCTGAGTAAAGGGGATCGATGAATAACGTTAATGTCGTTGTTCGATCCAGAAACACCAATTTACAATATTGCGCTTTGTGTGCGATTCGACAACCAAACGACTCCCAATCTGTACAATCAAGACTTTCTAGCATTCCCGACAACCCGTGTTTTTCTTCGTGATGCGCGCATAGCTTTTCAACACCAGAGATAGTGGGTTTTCACAAAAACTCATTTCCAAAAACCTCCATAACAGACGTACAAAAATGTTCAAGAGATAGACGAGCAGTGGCGTGGCCCATTTGCAAGTATTCTTCAAGGGCGTCATAAACGGTGCCGTATGCCAATTGACGAATCGCTGAGGGGCACTTCAACAACGGGGAAATTCCTAGTCTTCCAGTACAATCTTGTTTCTCACGAAAGTATGCACAATGAATAGTTACTTCTTCAACTATACTTGTGGATAGCTTTCGACTCATTCAGAACCTCTCCTCGAAATGTGGTGCTCGAAACATCGGATTGTTACTAAAATAGGCTGCAACTAAATGATCATGAGCACCATAATGATCACGATTTATGTTGGTTCTTTTTTGCCGTTTTGGTTGTGGTAAACAAACAAAAAACGACAATACTCTGCTAAAAAAATTCAAGCCATGTCAGATTTTTTTCTTATTCCGCATGCAAATTTTCAACATCTGGGAGCATTATTGGTTTGTTATTCGTATCCATAATAGGTTTTGTTTGAGTTGTGTGAGATTAAGTTTGAAGTCGTGAAAAGAATAAGGATTAAAGAGTATATTATTTGAAGTTGTGTTTAAAACTTTTGAACTTCAAAGGGTATTTATAGTTAAATAAAATGACAGTGGAGGTTACACGTAAGCACGGGAAAGGAAAACGAAATGGTAAGCCTAGACACATTGATGGTGTCCGGTTGACTAAGCCTCAAACAAACTATTTTTATCGTGCTGTTGGCAAACCGGTAAATGTTAATGAAGAGGCTTCTACATCGCAACCTAAAGGAAATAAGAAAGGATCTTCACAACCTAAGTCTAATGTTAATGGTAAGGCCTCTACATCACAACCTAAAGAAAATAAGGAAGCATCTTTGCAGTGTAATGCTTTTTCTACTCTTGAGGAAGATAATGGGAATCCTATGGATGACTTGATTGATGAAACACGGAAGAAGGTGGAGGTTCCTCTCAAGAAGACTCCCAGAAAGACTGGTATTTGGTCGGGTAGGAAATCGGATTCTCCTAAAAGAATCGTAGTTTTCTATCCTGAAACGAAGGTTCACTAGTTTGATATGGATGATATGGAGTTTGATGGCATGGGTCAGGCGGTCGAGGGATGGGAGCATGAGAATTCCTACAACGATAATGGTAGATGGGTTTCGTATGGTTATAAGCATTTTTTTTAGAACGATAATTTTTTCACTATCTCACAATATATTTCACACATGCCTCCGGCGAGGCTTGAACCCACAACCTCTAGGTTGGTGAGGAACTCACATACCCAAGGATACCCTTGGTGGCCAACTGAGCTAGCCCAGTTGGTTATGGTTATTAGCATTTCTTGTGAGTTAATTTATTTTGCTTCATAGGTTGTGTCATATTTGCATAGAGGTAGTTGTTTATTGAGATTGACATGTCAATCGTATGTTGTTTGGTTTAAGCACCAATGGTGCGTTCATGTTCTTCCTGGTAACGAGTTGTGATGTAGGACGTCGCCTACATCATTTGTACTTCCACGTTTTTTTGGTCTAATATATATTAGCAAGGAAACCCTTTACCTAAAAAATAAATTGATAGTGGGGAAATTGTTTTATATCTATAACATATATATGGGGCTAAATATGACTGTATAAACATGATTTAGTGACTGGGCGCCACCTATATATATATATATATATATAACTATCCGTTAGCCTCACCAGATTTCACATTGCCCCAAATGGAACTCAGTCACCTTTGTAACCATTTCCCCCTTCTTCACATGTGAGATTGGTAGCTATTAATGGGGTGACGCGTGAGTCAATTTATTTTGCTTCATAGGTTGTGTCATATTTGCATAGAGGTAGATGTTTATTGAGATTGACATGTCAATCTTATGTTGTTTGGTTTAAGCATGTAACATTCCGTATTTTCAGGTCATTTACGACGTCATCTATTTTACTA
>BQNB010020528.1:0-39371 GCA_026074375.1 Tanacetum coccineum
AGTTTTAAAAACTTAATATTTGATTTCCAGTATTTAATTATTTTTACAGGCACCATACGGCGTATCCTTGTGACAACCATGGTTTAATTCGGTTGGTCAGTTTGTTTAGAATTTATTTGAAGCGTTTATGTGTGTTCTTTATGTGTTTTGTGAGAGATATGTGTATGAGATTGAAGTACATGATTGATGAATCATGGTACTAGTTGAAATGAGATTGAATGGAAATGAGATCATTTGGAAGCTTTACGTAGTTTCAAATGTCGTTACGTAATTTTCTGTGTACGTACTATATATATATATAAACATATTATATATATTATGTTAGTATTTTAGTGATTTTAGAGTACTTTCTATTTTTAGAAATAATTGGAAGTTCAGGCTTGTTAGAATCTAGTTAGAATGTTCAAGGTTTAGCGAAATAAACAAAGGTTTTAACCTAAAATCAAAAAATATATAGGTATTAAAGTTGTAAATAATAATAAATAAATAAAAATTATAATAGCAAAAAAAACTAATTTTAGTAAAAGAAAAGAAAAAGGAAAGGATATCCTAATTAGATTACAACTTGTTTTTGGTAATTATCTTTTAAGGCCTATAAATACAAATCAAACCTAAACCAAAACACTTTGATTTTTCCTCTCCTTCCCTTGGCCGGTAGAACAACACAAAACAAAAAGAAAACCCCAAAAATATTTAGGGTTTTGATTTTCAAGAGTTAAGGTATTGTTTTCGAAATCTTTTTTCAATATAATTGATTTTATTTAACGTAACAATATTAAGGAAGGATTATGTTATTGTAAATAATCTGTAATTAAGAGGTTTTTATCATCAAAAACTATTTTAGGGATAATAATTAGGGTTTTGCGTAAGTTAATTAGGGTTAATTATGCTAAATTCAGAATAGAAATCTGGGCAGAATTTTTGGCCATCTTGCGAGAGCCATATCTCGGTCATACGGATAGCTTTTATTGATTTTCTTGAGCCTAAAATTAATTAATGAGACTCTACTTTCCAACCCAGGTGCTTTCATGAATTAAAAGTGAGTGGAAGTTAGTCAAATTAATCAAACAAGATTCGTTGTCAAAACTGAGTTTTCAGGGCAGATTTTGAGTTGTGTTTGTGAGGTCAAAAACCATATCAAAACGTCTTTTTAATTGATGGGCTTGCTACTGTAGCAAGTTCATGATGTTTATGATTTTCTAGAATTTTTGTAGAATTTTCCTAAGTGTTTAAATGGGTCTGCTCAAGCTAAACTTTTTGAAGGTCGAATCAGGTCAAATTCTGGACACTTTGTGATGTTGAATTTTTATAAAATGGTTACACTCACTATTATTTTTATCCAAAAATCATAGAAGCTCACAACTCATTGGGGAGCTATGGAATGTAAGGAGAAGAACTAATTAGGTGTTTTAGTATTTTATTTGGAGTCATCTTGTGACTATAAAAACGGGATAAAATGCAGAAAGTTGAGATGTAGGTTTTATAAGGTAACTTGAGGTTAGCAAGTTGTGAAGAGTATATAGATGAGTTAAATCAAGATAGGGTATAGAGTATCCATCGTTGTAATTTTTACATCGACTTGGGTGAGAGACCTAATCGATGGTAACATGTGTGTATTGTTTTGTATAGATTATTTGCAAGGTTAATTGAAGAGTTTGGATTTGCTTTGCATCGAGGTGAGTTTTACAGTCCCACTTTTTACTTATATTTTGGGATGGAAATGATGCAAAACTGTTTTTGAATTATGAACCGTGATATGTGTTTTTAAGTGTCGACATATATGATTGCTATGTGCTATTGCTATGTGATATTGATTGTGGTAAGGCATGTGCATGTAAGGATGACATGACCTTGTTTGAGACCCGAACGGACTTAGCTAGTCAAGTGGGTCAGTCTTGCGCGGAGATATTCAGTCTTGCGCGGAGATATTATGGGACGAATGGGTACGATCCACCCCAGATAATATGAATTTATGTTGTGATAGAATAGCCATGCATATATGTTCGTAAATGTTGTTTTTGTTGATCGCGGTGTCATAAGTGAGTCTTAAACCTGTAACTCTCACCAACAATTTTGTTGACGTTTTAAGCATCATTTTCAGGTGAGCAAAACGTATGAAGAGTTAGGAAGAGGAATTAGTTGGACCATAAGCTTGCATTGCGGAATCTATGTTCATTTGTTTTGTTTTGGTTGGTTGCACTATATGAATTTGAATGATAAATGTTGTAGGTGTTATCATGACACTTTGTGTCTTTTATATATTGGATTTTAATTCATTTAGTATTTCTCCATTTTGACGCCTTGTGTTGTGATGATGCCTATTGATCATGCCTTGCAATTCCGCCTTGGCGGGGTGTGACATATTGGTATCATTGCCATAGGTTATAGAGAACTAGGTGGTTGGCCTAGACTATAACTTAGGAACCTTCATATAGTTGCATTTTAGGATCAAGAAAATTCGAATTTTGGCGCGGCCTGGATGAGCCACGGATCCACCAAAGCAACAGACGGATCTACCATATGGTGGATCCGTGGGTCGCAAATATCACCAAAAACTACCAGAACATCATTTTTCACCCAAAACACAAAGCAAATTATCATGCAAGTAATATTTTGTACTACCAAATAACATTGACATGATTAGATATTCATAATGCATAGCAAAATAGAGAGAGTACGTAGTTTCAACATCTAGTGTATGCATGCAAATTCAAGTAAACAAGTTAACAATCCAAAGAGACATTAATATGACAATTAAAATGTTTCACAAACAAGTCATTCTTTAACGACATCCTTGAAAATTTGTGCAACGCTCGACCCAAGTTTTTAAACATCACTCTTGTCTCCCGTTGTTCCTTGGACATGTTAGGATCGTCCTTAAGAGCCATATGATAAGATCTAGGTGAAAGCTTAGTACTAGGCAAGTCTCCATTATCCGAAGGTGGAGATTTAGTTGAAGATGAGGTGGTCAATTGAGTCAGTTTAGATTTTCCTACATTCCTAGTTCTTTTGGGTAGAGGTTTCTTAGGTTGTTTTGCCTTAAATGAGGACATTTTCTTAGGGACAAGTTTGTAACGTTCATCAAATGACCCTTGTGCCATATTTTCTTTAAGGTTCTCAAAGAGACGAGTTAAGATCATGCCATATGGTAGAACCTTGTCTCGTCTATCCCTAAAGAAGTACATCCTTCTGACGATGAAGTAGGCAAGGTTGAAGGGTTGTCTATTTTTTAAGCAATACAACATCAAAGCAATAACCGCTTGAGTGTGGTCTCTATTTCCTATGGCGGGATAAACGTTCTCCCTAATGACTAGTTCACAAGGCCTAAGGTGATCAAAGAGCTCATTTGTTTTGATTTGGTTCTGGGTAAGTTAATTAGGGTTAATTATGCTAAATTCGGAATAGAAATCTGGGCAGAATTTTAGGTCATCTTGCGAGAGCCATATCTCGGTCATACGGATAGCTTTTATTGATTTTCTTGAGCCTAAAATTAACTACAGAGAGTCTACTTTCCAACCCAAGTGGTTTCATGAATTAAAAGTGAGTGGAAGTTAGTCAAATTAATCAAACAAGATTCGTTGTCAAAACTGAGTTTTCAGGGCAGATTCTGAGTTGTGTTTGTGAGGTCAAAAACCATATCAAAACGTCTTTTTAATTGATGGGCTTGCTACTGTAGCAAGTTCATGATGTTTATGATTTTCTAGAATTTTTGTAGAATTTTCCTAAGTGTTTAAATGGGTCTGCTCAAGCTAAACTTTTTGAAGGTCGAATCAGGTCAAATTCTGGACACTTTGTGATGTTGAATTTTTATAAAATGGTTACACTCACTATTATTTTTATCCAAAAATCATAGAAGCTCACAATTCATTGGGGAGCTATGGAATGTAAGGAGAAGAACTAATTAGGTGTTTTAGTATTTTATTTGGAGTCATCTTGTGACTATAAAAACGGGATAAAATGCAGAAAGTTGAGATGTAGGTTTTATAAGGTAACTTGAGGTTAGCAAGTTGTGAAGAGTATATAGATGAGTTAAATCAAGATAGGGTATAGAGTATCCATCGTTGTGATTGTTACATCGACTTGGGTGAGAGACCTAATCGATGGTAACATGTGTGTATTGTTTTGTATAGATTATTTGCAAGGTTAATTGAAGAGTTTGGATTTGCTTTGAATCGAGGTGAGTTTTACAGTCCCACTTTTTACTTATATTTTAGGATGGAAATGATGCAAAACTATTTTTGGATTATGAACAGTGATATGTGTTTTTAAGTGTCGACATATATGATTGCTATGTGCTATTGCTATGTGATATTGATTGTGGTAAGGCATGTGTATGTGAGGATGACATGACCTTGTGTGAGACCCGAATGGACTTAGCTAGTCAAGTGGGTCAGTCTTGCGTAGAGATATTCTGTCTTGCGCAAAGATATTCAATCTTGCACAATGATAATTATCGGACGGAGGGGTACGATCCACCCCAGATAAATGTGAATTAATGTTGTGATAGAATAGCCATGCATATATATTCGTAAATGTTGTTTTTATTAATCGGGGTGTCATAAGTGAGTATTAAACCTGTAACTCTCACCAACAATTTTGTTGACGTTTTAAGCATCATTTTTAGGTGAGCAAAACGTGTGAAGAGTTAGGAAGAGGAATTAGCTGGACCATAGGCTTGCATTGCGGAATCTATGTTCATTTGTTTTGTCTTGGTTGGTTGCACTATATGAATTTGAATGATAAATGTTATAGGTGTTATCATGACACTTTGTGTCTTTTATATATTGGATTTTAATTCATTTAGTATTTCTCTATTTTGACGCCTTGTGTTGTTATGATGCCTATTAATCATGCCTTGCGATTCCGCCTTGGCGGGGTGGGACATCTTGTCATCTAGAAGTTGTATCTTGTGTTTGCAGAATGATGGGCAAATACCAGGAATGTCAGTTGTTTTCCAAGTAAAGGCTTTCTTGTGCTTTTTAAGGACGGATACAAGTTTGTTTTTCTTTTCTTTGGAAAGCTTGGATGATATGATAACAGGAAGAAAAGAAGGTTCTTTTAGGAATACATATTCTAGATTATCGGGAAGAGGTTCAAGTTCAAGATCCGTAGGAGGTTCTACAAGAGATGTCTTGATTTTATAATCAGTATTGATGGTGATTTTCTCGAATGGTGGGTCTTTGGTGTCGGACTCAGAGTCAGAGTTTTCATCGGCAGTCATTGCCATGAATCCATCGAATTCAACAAAGATTTCTTCTTCGAGAATGGTTCCTTCGATTGAATGAAGGATTTTACTACCTTCGTTCAGGAGAATATCGAAGTGTTCTTCTAAAATTTCATCAATAACATCGATACTAAAACAGGTATCATCGTTCGAATAAGAGTGTTTCATTGCAGAATCGATATTAAAGATCATTCGTTCAGTTCCAACTCCAAGATTGATTTGTTTCTGTTTAACTCGAATAACTGTATCGGCTATGTGAAGAAATGGTCATCCCAAGATGATGGGAACTTTACTATCTTCTTCCATTTCGAGAATAATGAAATCAGCTGGAAAGGTAACTTTACCAACTTCAATGAGCATATTTTCAGCTATTCCAACAAGGTATTGGAATGATCTGTCGGCTAATCTTATGCTTATTTTGGTAGGTTTAAGAGTTTCGAGAGATAGTTTCGCATATAAGGAATATGGCATCAGGTTAATGCTAGCAGCAAGGTCGGCTAAAGCATTGCAGGAGAAAGTCTTGTTGAAATTACATGGAATAAGAAAACTTCCGAGATCTCTGAGTTTTGGTGGACAGAAATTTGTTCGATTTTGTGCTTGTTGCTTATAAGTTCTTTGATAAACTTTCCATAGTTAGGCATTCCGGCTAAGACATCGATAAGAGGTACATTGATTCGAACGGTGCGGATCATGTCAAGAAATTTTCCGTACTGGGCTTCCATTTTCTCTTTCCTTAGACGTTGAGGATGCGGGATTTTTGGTTTGTATGGTTTGGGAAACGGAGTTTCCTTAATGGTTTTTGGATTTTGAGTCTTTGGTTGTGGTGTAGGTTCTTCGTCTTTAATATCGCTATCAAAATTGACAAGAGTTTTAGAATTGTCTTGTTGATCATTTGGGTTAACTGTTGGGTTATAGGATTTACCACTTCTTGTGAATACGGCATTCATATGCTCATTGCAAGATTGTGGTGGTTGATAGGCTTTGGAGTTGTGCCCTTTAGGGTTTGG
The DNA here is from genome assembly GCA_026074375.1 of Tanacetum coccineum. Lineage (NCBI taxonomy): Eukaryota > Viridiplantae > Streptophyta > Magnoliopsida > Asterales > Asteraceae > Tanacetum > Tanacetum coccineum. Next base: position 6,232 of record BQNB010020528.1, read on the forward strand.
TTGAGTATTACTTGGAAGAGATCCAGAAGGTCGACCAGATTGCTTGTCAGCGAGTCTGTCAAACTTAGTTTCAAGCGTCTGGATTGAAGCTTGATGTTGGGAATTTTGAGTTACTACTGCTAGTACTACTTTACTGTTGGGAATTTTGAGTTACTACTGCTAGTACTACTTTACTACTGCTGGTTCAAGAATGATACTGCTACTGAAGATTAAAGAATATAAACTAAGTCGTTAGTACTGCTAGTTGTAATAGTTAGTACTGTTAGTTATAGTTAGTACTGCCAGTACAAACTGATAGATCGTTAGTACTGCTAGTTAGTTTATTAGTACTGTTAGTATAAGAATAGATATGCATGATCATTTAATGCGGTTTGTAAGCCCATTAGGGTTTTCCTTAGTGTATAAAATGAACCCTATGGCATAGTTAGAGATATAAATCTTCATAGAAAACGCATAACTTATAGTTAGAATATTTGCAATCAATATATTCAAGTTTAGTATTTATTGTTCTTTTTAGTATTGCAAGTTAGATTCAGCATAACTCGTAGTATTCACAATCATAGTTTCTCATATAGTTAGTTTGGATTTATCCAAGTTAACTAACCTTTAACAGGCTAAAGAAGATTCGTTTAATTAGGACTTCACAAGTGGTATCAGAGCTTGTGGAGAAACTCTGAATAAGAAGAACTTTATCAGATCTAGATCTCTTCCTAAAATACACAATGTCTGGTGAAGAACCTGCAACACAAATAGCACCAGTAGAATCTCCTCAAATGGTGTCTACTGTAAAACTTCCTATCCTCAAGAAGGGTGAATATACCCTTTGGAGCATGAGGATGGAGCAGTATCTCACTAACACAGATTATAGTTTATGGCAAGTGATCTTGAATGGTGATGGTCCTATACAAGTAACAACTGATGAAAATGGTGTTGAAACTGAAGTACCTCCAAAGACTGCTCAAGCACTATTACAAAGACAAAGAGAAAGAAAAGCTAAAAGCATTTTGCTTTTGGCTATTCCTGATGAGTATCAACTGAGGTTCCATGGAATAAAGGATGCAAAGTCTTTGTGGGCTGCTATCAAGAGTAGATTTGGTGGCAATGTTGAATCTAAGAAGATGTAGAAAACTATTTTGAAGCAACAATTTGAAAACTTTTCTTTATCTGACACAAAAGGCTTAGATAAAGCATATGATAGGTTTTAAAAACTTATCAGCCTTATAGAAGTTCATGGTGTAGCTGTTCCTAATGAAGATGCAAATCAGAAATTTTTAAGAGCTCTACCTTCATCATGGAACAATGTAGCCTTGATTATGAGGAACAAAGATGGTATAGATGATTTGGATATTGATGATCTATACAATAACCTAAAAGTGTTTGAAGCTGATATCAAAGGTTCCTCTGGATCATCTTCAAACTCTCAGAATGTGGCCTTTCTCTCTATAGAAGACACTAGCAGCAGTAATGAAGTTAATACTGCTAATGGTGTTTCTACTGCATCAAGCCTTAATTCTCAAGAACAAGCCTCTTCTTCATCATATACTGATGATCTAATGTTCTCATTCTTTGCAAATCAGTCAAATAGTCCACAACTGGACGATGAAGACCTAGAGCATATTGATCATAATGATTTGGAAGAAATGGATCTTAAATGGCAGGTGGCCATGCTCTCTATGAGGGTTAAGCAATTTTATAAGAAGACTAGAAGAAAGTTAATCTTCAATGGCAAAGAACCTGTAGGTTTTGATAAAACTAAGCTTGAATGCTTTAACTGTCATAGAAGGGGCCATTTTGCAAGGGAATGTAGAGCACCAAGAAATCAAGGGAACAGGAACGGAGATGCAGGGTATAGGAGCAGGCACAACACCAGAAGAACTGTACCAGTGGAGATCTCTGATGCATTGGTTGTTCAGGACAATGCTTTGATTGTCCAAGATGGACTGAGATATGACTAGAGTTATATAGCTTAAGATGAACCAACTGAGTTTTCTCTCATGGTCTACACTTCAAACTCCTCAGGGTCTAACACAGAGGTACAATCTTGTTCTAAAAACTGTGTAAAAACATATGAAAAACTTCAAAAATGGTTTGATGAACAGCGACAAACTCTTAGTAAGGCTAATCTAGAAGTTATAGCTTATCAGTTAGGCCTAGAATCTGCAGAGGCACAGTTAGTTGTTCATCAGAAAAATGAAGCTGTCTATGAAGAAAAGATTGCAGTCTTAGAATTTGAAGTAAAAGAAAAAAGTAATGCTATCACTAGACTCAAAAATCAATTAGATGAAACCTTAAGAGAAAGAGATGATTTAAAAGCTAAACTAGAACAGGTTGAAACATCTTCTAAAAACTTAAATAAACTGATTAATAGTCAAATAAGTTCTAAAGATAAAACTGGTCTAGGATATGGAGATCAATTGAATGAAAATGATTCAAGTGGTAGTGAATTATTTAATAGTGTGTTTGATAGTCGTTCAAGTAATGGAGATGAGAATCAAACAAATGATAGGGTCAAAAAGGATAATGAATATCATGCTGTTCCTTATCCTTTAACTAGGAACTACATGCCTCCTCTTGCTGACCTATCTTTTGCAAGATTGGATGATTCTGTTTATAGGCCTACATCAAATTAGACTAGTGCTGGTGTGTCTCAAGTTGAAACAAGTATCACTCCACCTAGCAATACTAGTGTAGAAATGCCTAGAGTTGAACCTGTTAGGCCTAGTGGAGTTATCATTAAAGATTAGGTTAGTGATGATGAGGACATTTTTTAATCTAATGATTCGCAAGCAACAGACAAAGCTAGTTTTAAAAAGATTAAGTTTAATAATGCTAGGAATGAATTTGTTAAATGAAAACAAGCTAAAAAACCTAGGATAACCACTTAAAATCCTAAGGTAGATAGAAGAGATTGGAATGGGAAAATGACTCAAAAACTGGGGTTAGGATTTGGGTCTATAAAGAAAGCCTGTTTTGTTTGTGGCAGTTACAGCCATCTAATAAAAGACTATGATTTTCATGAAAAGAGAATGGCTAAAAAGTCTGTCTTGAAAAATATGGGAAATAATACTGGTCAAAGGGAAATTAGACCAGTTTGGAATAATGTTCAGAGAATAAATCATCAAAATAAATTTGTTCCATCTGCAGTCTTAACAAGGTCTGGAAAACTACCAGTTAGTACTGTCAAGAAAAGCTCTCTAAGAGCAACAACATAACTAGTACATTCAGACTAGTTAATACTGCTACCCATACAAATAGAGTGAATGTTTCAAAATTAAGAACAAATGTTTTTCATAAGTCTCATTCACCTATTAGAAGGCCTTTTTATAGATCAACAACACAAAATACCAGGATTTCAAATGAAAAGTTAATACTGTTAGAGTAAATGGTGTTAATAATGTTGGGCAAATAGTAGTTAGTACTGTTAAGGGAAATGGGGTCACTGCTGTTAAGGCCTTAGCAGGTTGTGTTTGGAGACCTAAAATGACTGATTTAAACAATGTCTCCAAAGACAACGGTGGATCATGGGTCTCAAAAAGAGTAAATTATATTGATCCACAAGGCAGACTCAAGTCAGTAGTGGCTTGGGTCCCCAAGAGACACTGACTCTCTTACTTTTGTATAGGGAAATTCACAACAATCTTTGAAGAACAAAGGAATATTTGACAATGGATGTTCCAGGCACATGACAGGGAATAAAGACTTCCTTACTGACTATTAAGACATTGATGGAGGTTTTGTTGCTTTTGGTGAAGTGCTAGAGGTGGTAAGATAACAAGAAAAGGAAAGATAAGAACAGATAAGTTTGACTTTGAAGATGTATTTTTTGTCAAAGAACTTAAGTTTAATCTTTTCTCTGTCTTACAAATGTGTGACAAGAAAAACAGTGTTCTTTTCACTAAAATTGAATGTCTTGTTTTGTCTCCTGATTTTAAGCTACTTGATGAAAGCCAAGTACCTCTTTAGAGTTCCAAGCAAAGCAATATGTACAGCTTTGATTTAAAGAATGTTGTTCCTTCTGGATATTTAACTTGTTTATTTGCAAAAGCCACAAATGATGAGTCTAAATTATGGCATAGGAGGTTGGGTCATATAAATTTTAAAACAATGAATAAACTTGTGAAGGGAAACCTTGTAAGAGGTCTTCCTTCAAAGATTTTTGACAATGACCATACTTGTGTTGCTTGTCAGAAGGGAAAGCAACACAAGGCTTCCTGTAAGGCTAAACTTATGAGCTCTATCAGCCAACCCTTACAGATGTTGCATATGGACTTATTTGGTCCAACATCTGTTAGGAGTATCAACCATAAGACATATTGCCTTGTAGTGACTGATGACTTTAGCAGGTTTAGCTGGGTTTTCTTCTTAGCCTCTAAGGATGAGACTAGTGGGATTCTTAAGAGATTTATAACAGAAATAGAAAACCAATTAAACCATAAGGTTAAAGTAATCAGGTGTGATAATGGGACAGAATTCAAAAACAGGGAAATGAATGAATTCTGTGGATTAAAAGGGATAAAAAGGGAATTTAGTGTTGCCAGAACTCCACAACAAAATGGAGTTGCTGAGAGAAAGAACAGGACTCTGATTGAGGCAGCTAGGACTATGCTAGCAGACTCACTTCTACCTACTGTATTTTGGGCTGAAGCAGTTAATACTGCTTGTTATGTTCTAAATAGGGTTTTAGTGACCAAGCCTCATAACAAGACACCCTATGAACTTATAATTGGCAGACCACCAAGCATAAGTTTCATGAGACCTTTTGGATGTCCTGTTACTATCCTAAATACCCTAGACCCTTTAGGCAAATTTGATGGGAAGGCTGAAGAAGGGTTTTTAGTGGGGTACTCTGTAAATAGCAAAGCTTTCAGGGTATTTAATTCTCAAACCAGAAAAGTTGAAGAGAATCTGCATGTAAACTTTCTTGAAAATAAACCAAATGTTGCAGGACAAGGACCTAACTGGCTTTTTGACATTGATTCCTTAACAAATTCTATGAATTATCAACCAGTTACTGCAGGGAATCAAACTAACAAAAATGCAGGTCCACAAGAAGCTAATGGTAATACAGGTTTGAAGAAAAGTGTTGATGCTAGACAATCTGAAGAAAAGAATGTGTCTACTCAACAATATATTGTGTTCCCATTATGGTCTTCTATCTCTTCAAGCTACAAAAGCTCAGATGAAAATGATACAACTGATGATTCTGCTGGTGAATCTCCTGTACAAAAACCAGCAAGTGAGAATGAACAAGCCTTGAAAAATGTTCTTAATAAGATGATGGATCAAGAGAAGGAGGCTTCAGAGCAATCAGATGCTGTTAGAAAAGAGTTTGAAGCACAGTGCAACAGGGAGCTTCTTCAAGGGAAGACTACTAAAGCCAGCAGTACTAACAGTTTTAATACTGTTAGCACACCAGTTTATGCTGCTAGTGCACCAAGAACTTCTAATGATGCTAGACCATTATATGTTTCTTTTGGTAGATCCTTTCCTCTTAATATCAATGATCTTCCAGATGATCCTCTCATGCCTGATTTAGAGGATACTGCTGAAGTTCAAAATACTGGCATTTTTGGCAATGCTTTTGATGATGAAGATTTGGACACTTACAATTCTCCTTTTGCTGATCAAGTTATGGGTGCAGAGGCTGATTTCAACAACACGAAACCTTCAACTATTGTCAGTCCTATTCTCACAACTAGAATACAATCTATTCATCCTAAAGATCAAATAATTGGAGATCCAAAGTCAGCAGTACAAACAAGGGGCATGTCAAAGAAGAATTCTGGAGAACATGCTATGATAAGCTACATCCAAAAACAGAAAAGGACAAATCATAAAGATTTCCAAAACTGCTTATTTGCATGTTTCCTCTCTCAGCAAGAACCCACAAATATAACTCAAGCCCTTGATGATGAAAGCTGGGTTGAAGCAATGCAAGAAGAGTTGCTTCAGTTCAAGATTCAGAAGGTTTGGACACTAGTTGACCTACCTTATGGCAAGAAGGCTATTGGTACAAAGTGAGTGTATAGAAATAAGAAAGATGAAAGGGGCATAGTAGTCAGAAATAAAGCCAGGCTGGTAGCATAAGGATACAAACAAGAAGAAGGCATTGATTATGATGGGGTTGTAAATTTCTTGGTTCAAGGTTAATCTCTTGGCAATGTAAAAAGCATATTGTAGTGGCTAATTCAACTACTGAAGCTGAATATATTGCTGCTTCTCACTGCTGTGGTCAAGTGCTTTGGATCCAAAATCAAATGTTAGATTATGGATATAATTTTATGTAGACAAAGATTCATGTTAATAATGAGAGTGCCATTTGTGTTGTCAAGAATCCTGTCTACCATTCTAAAACAAAGCATATAAAGATTCACATCATTTCATTAGAGACTCATATGAGAAGAGATTGATAGAAATGGTCAAGATACACACTGATAATAATGTAGCTGATTTGCTTACTAAAGCTTTTGATGTGAGTAGATTTAATTTTCTGGTGGCAAGCATTTGTATACTTAATCTGTAGCTGCATGATCTCAAGGGAGGTTAATGGTGTATAAGAACAACGGATTATACACAAGTACTAATTGGATTGAAGTTGGAAAGTAAACATGATGATCAGTTACTTAATACTGCTGGGCTTAGCTTTCTCTAATTGAAGAAACTTTATACTACTGATACAAAAAGATTATACTGCTAGGCTTGGTTAGTACTGCTTAGTTGTCATGGGTAGATTGATGCTTGACATGGTTTGGAGATGCTCTTTAGAAGAATTTGAAGCTTAATCTGATATCTCAAGATTTAGTACTAGTATGTTGTTTTGGTTAACAATTCTTAACTTCTATTCATGGGCTATGCATAGATATGGATCCTCATGAATTCTCACATGTCTATCTAGTTATTTCTAGTGTGCTTTTGGGCCTTTGGTACCCTAAGGACTCTCCTTTTATATTGGAAGCTTTTTCTGACAGTGATTATGCAGGTGCCAGCTTGGACAGGAAATCCAAAACAGGAGGTTGTCAATTTCTTGGTTCAAGGTTAATCTCTTGGCAGTGTAAGAAACAGACTATTGTGGCTAACTCAACTACTGAAGCTGAGTATATTGCTGCTTCTCACTATTGTGGTCAAGTGCTTTGGATCCAAAATCAGTTGTTAGATTATGGATACAATTTTATGCATACAAAGATTCATGTTGACAATGAGAGTGCTATTTGTGTTATCAAGAATCCTGTCTATCATTCTAAAATAAAGCATATAGAGATTAGGCATCATTTTATTCGATACTCTTATGAGAAGAGACTGATAGAGATGGTTAAGATACACACTGATAATAATGTAGTTGATTTGCTACCTAAAGCTTTTAATGTGAATAGATTTAATTTTCTGGTGGCAAGCATTTGTATGCTTAATCTGTAGCTGCATTGTTTAAGGGGAGGTTAATCTGTAGCTGCATTTGTATGCTTAATTTTCTGGTGGCAAGCATTTATTCATGGGTTATGCATAAATATGGATCCTCATGAATTCTCACATGTCTATCTAGTCATTTCTAGTGTGCTTGTGATGAATAGAGGCATGTTGTTGTATAATTATTAAAGACAGAGTTAATACTGTTTGATATCTCTTAGTACTGCTAGGCTTAGCTTTTACTACTTGAAGAAACTTTGTACTGCTGGTACAAAAAGTTTATACTGCTAGGCTTGGTTAGCACTGCTCACAGATGTTCAAAGATGGTTTTGATGGATGAATTGGGATTAAAGATGCTCTTTGGACCAGTATTAAGGGTTAAACATGGTAAGAAGTTAGTTAGTGATGCCAGACTTGCTTTATGCTGCTAGGCAAAAGTTAGTGCTGCCAGGCATAAAGTTAGTGCTGCCAGGCAAAATTAGTGCTGCTTGTTACCGTTGGAGTTATAACTGCTGAGCAAAATTCTTGGCCGGTGAATAGTTTCCTACTATTATAGGTTTACTTTTTACCTATATAAGCATATTCAACTACATCAAGATCATTCTAATTACCCTTCTATTACTAAAGCGCTCTCCAAAATTCAACATAAACACTTCAAACTTATCATCGACCTCGATAAATTTCATATAAAATTACTCATATATGATCGGATTTGAAGTTTGTTGATGTTAGCCTTAATTATATTAAGTCAAACAAGAATGTTATCGGTCTCATTAAGTCAAATAGGTCTTGTTATGTAATAGGCTAGTCGGGTTCAATGGGCTTGAATTGTAATCTAATATTGTCTGTGTTTCGGGTGAAAGCCCAAGTTTAGCCAAGCCCGACCCTTTAAGAAAGCCCATGAGCCAACTAGAAGGCTAGGGTATAAAATCCCTTCACCACACTTAGTGAAGGGTGTTGGTTACTTTTCATAACTTGTAACTTTCCATTTTTCTATCTAATCTTCTTGTTTCTCTCTCTACTTTCTCTCTCTAAGATTCTTCTCATTTTCTAGCATCTTGGTATAGATTAGTGTTTTGTAATGGATTAAATACATGGGATAACATGTGGTACCAGAGCTAAAGGGGTGTTTAGTGATTGAATTTCGTGGGTTTTTTGTTGTTTTGTTTCTTTGGTTCGAAATAAAGAAAAAAAGCAAGAAAAAATCATCTTTGATCTTTGTTTCGTGGTTAAATGTGTTAAAGACTTGTACTTTTGGGCTTAGATCACTTCCTTGCATCATTACTAAGTGGTTTTAACATCATTTCGTAGCTTACAAGAAAGTTTGAAGATTTTTTCTTGGTGCTGGCGTTTTGCATTATGAAGGAGTTAGTTTCGTCTGTTTTGCGTTTTGACAAAAGTCGTTGCGTTTTGACAAAAATCGTTGCGTTTTGACAAAAGTCGTTGCGTTTTGACAAAAGTCGTTGCGTTTTGACAAAAGTCGTTGCGTTTGCCGTTTTGACAATAGTCATTGGTTTTGATTAGATTCATTGCGTTTTTGACTAAAGTCATGCGTTTTGAATCAAACCAGGTTGCGTTTTAAAGAACTTCACTTTCGTTTTGACTAGACGTTAATCTGCCACATTTAATTTAGTGATTGAGTTTTCCACCCTTAGTTTCTGTTTGTCGTTTGACAAATTGCACTGACGTTTTGTCTAGAAATATTGTGTGGAGGAAAAAGAGTGGTTTTAGTAAAAACTGTTAAATAAACTTGTTGAATCCGTATAGTACCGGTCAGGCCCGTGACCTCTCAAATCGAAGAGAAAAACAAGACGGATCACGTAGCCACCCTTTAGCTGGTTAAGGATTTTTCGAGGCCCAAAACCATCATTTACTATGTTTTTATTGGCATTTTTCAGTTTTTTTTTGGAATTTGTAGACTTTAATTCGGGACTGAAAAGGACCTATTACTCAACAACTACAAATACACAATCCAATTCAAACCATCAAACCAAACAAGTCAACTTAATCATACTCGAAATGTCAATTAATTTTTCATTCACGGTTTCCGCTTAATTTTGTAAAATTCTTGCGAAAGATTACGACTCTTTTCCGGTTTTTTAATCAAGATTTGTAAAATCCGTGAAGTTTATTCATTTATATACCCACAATCTCAAACTCGTCATAACACTTTTGAATCCGTTATTAATTCACAACTTCATCATGAATGTCAATATTCATAATACCTCAATTTGCTAACTCAATCTCACACAAATGCTACCTTCCATAATGCTATCATGGAAGCGGGGGTAGCAAAAGACTTGTTCACCAAATGTTGGCACGGGTGGGTAATTACGTTCAGTGGAAATCCAGAATCAAGAGATACATTGACACCAAACCTAACAGTGAACTCATCCACTATTGTCTCCAAAATCCACCATACAAGTATCAATGGGCTGAGAAAACAGTTTCAGTTGCTGAAGGTAGTTCTGAAACAACTACAAAGAGGTATATGGAAGGAACTATAAGAATGTTTCACAAGACATACGAGATCAACTGAATGCTGAAGCTGAAGCCGTTCAGATCATTCTCACAGGGATAGATAACGATATCTACTCCACAGTTGATGCTTGTCCGAATGCATGTGAAATGTGGAAAAGCCTTTGATGGGGGGGAAAGGTTGAAACAAGGTGATCAACTCAATGCTTCAAGATCTTGAAACCAATTTATATTGGGAGTTTGGGGAAATATTCACTCACGGGATGGTGAATTACACTTGAATTCGTATATTATCACGGTTTTACAAATTGATTGAATGAGCTTGTCAGAAATCAGTGTCATGTTACAAATCATCAAGTGAATGTCCAGTTCTTACTTCAACTACAATCCATATATGCAAAGGTTTGTGACCACTTGTTAAGGAGAGTCAAGAGATGAAGATGTCTCATATCCACATAGCTTTATGACATTCTTGAAGCAAACACCAGATTGAAGTCAAATGATGATAAGAGATGAGTGACTAGCTCGTCACTGCTAATCCACTTAGCACTTGTTGCTCAACAACAAAACCAGTTTACCCATCATCAAAACCATTCCTACTCAAAAACACTCAATATTCCTTCACCAGATCGCTATTGTCTACCAGAATCAAAGGAAAGAAAAGCATTGTTAACCTCTTCTGCTCCTACTTATTGATCCAGAACCTGCTAAGGTTACTGAAGATGAGGAAATGTCAAAGGAAAAGGAGATTGACAAACTCATGGCTTTAATTTCTCTCTCGTTCAAGAAATTCTACAAACCCACCAACAACAACCTTCAAACTTCATCAAACACCAGTCGAGCTAATCAAGATAATTCTCCAAGAATCAACAGAGGAACTGGGTATGATAATCAGAGGGCAGTTAATGTTGCTGGGGCTAGGGAAAATGTAGGTACTCCAGTAGTGAAAAAGTCTGGGATTCAGTGTTACAACTGCAGGGAATATGGGCATGTATAAAGGGAATGTCAGAAACCAAAACGAGTAAAGGATGCAGCTTATCACAAGGAAAAGATGTTATTGTGTAAACAAGAGGAAGCTGGGGTTCAGTTGAATGCAGAACAAGCTGATTGGAAGGATGATATTGATGATGAGTCTGAAGAACAGGAATTGGAAGCACATTATATGTACATGGCACAACTTCAAGAGGTTACTCCAGATCCAGTTGACAATTCTGGACCAATCTTTGATGATGTAAGAACCCGAATTTAAGGTCACTACTATTTAATAATCTCATAATTAATTTATAAATTTTAAACAAATTACTTTTATTTACATCGAGATATTTTATTGAAATCGTCGTTTTAATTAATTGTGAGCTATGATTAAAACAATTATTCGTCTTGAACCTTACGTAAATTAAACTTTTCAGAAAAGTATCCCGTTTAATGTAGAATTATTTTTATCATATTCGTTTTCACCTCGTGGTTTCGTCTTAACTCTCGTTTTATTTTACGTTGATACCCGTTAGCCTCAAAACTACCTACCTATCTTAAAATTTATACACTAAACACTAAGATTTATAAACATTAAACTCCAAAAATTACTTGCACCACCTCCTTGGTGGCGTGGCATCATATGGATGCAAGGCAAGACACTTGTCTTAACCCTTCATCCTAGCCTTGCATGCCTAAACCATTCTACTTTAAACACAAGGCTTCACTTTACTTCCCATAGTTTTATCTTAGTTTTCACACACAACTCTTGTTCTTCTCTTCCTTGCCGAAATTCCATCACCCTCAAACACCAAATCCATCAAAAATCTACTCAATCAAAAATATTGTAGCTAGTTGTGATGAATACCTAGCTAGTTTACATCATTTTTAAAGTGATCAAGAGGGGTTTTGTGCAAGATTTTATACACATTAGGGGCTGAGATAATTCAAGTAATCATAGGGTCATGCATGGAGAAATAATGATGATCTAGGGGTATTGGGTTAATAATCAAAGCTTGGTGTAAAGGAGTCAATTTGTTTTGGGTAATAATCACCATTTACATCATTTTTGTGGGTATAAATCTCTACTTATTTTTATTATTATTCTTGTATTTTCTTGTAATTTATTTATGAATGTAATTTTAAATGTGATGAATATGATGATCAAGAGTTTATTGGGGTTTTGTGTGTAATAGATTAGGTTAAAAATGGTTAAACCTAGCTTAAAACATGGTGGAAATCATTAGAAAAATTATGGCAGAAGTAAACAGAAGGTTTGACATTTTTAAGTGTGATAAACTACTGATTTGACTTATCTAAGTTGTGGACAATTTTTTATGACTAGAAACATTTGAATCAACACTTGAAATGAAAAAACATTTGCATGAGATAGGACCTTTTTTTATACCCAAAGTATTCAATTCTGACCTTGCTGGAATAATAGCATAAAAGGGACAGATTGCACTCCGAATAATGTAAATACCTAAAACTATGAGAGGTATCATAACATCATGTAGATACGGACACAATTGGATAGTAACTCCAATTCATTATGGTTTGAAAATGGTGTCAAAAATGGTAAAAGTTAGTTTTTCTTTCCAAAAGAGCTAAATTGACTTTTGTATAAAGAAATGACTTTAAGTATATGTCCACTCAAGATAAAGTATAAAAATAACTTATAATCTGTAATATACACTTAAATATGAAACTAGAAATGTAAATATTATAAGTACATTACTTATGGTTAAAGAGATATAACTATTTTTATAAACAAAAACCTATATAAAACTTTTACGTCTATATTCATACTAAAAGTTAGTACAGCGTTTCTTGCGCCCAATAAAGACCCAGTTTGGAAGGACCCCTTTTGGGAGTTTTTAGTATAATGGAACCTACTGACCTTAACCTTATACAACCTCGAAAACCCAATGATTTTATATAAGTTCTACCCATAAACTATAAAATAAGCCATAAGACTTAAATGGGCCACTATACCCAAATACACTAATTTCATAAATTAAAAAAGACCCTTGGGCTTAGCATATGGCCCAACCCACTGGCCTAATATTTGAACTAAGGCCTGGTCATATGGACCATTAAAATAGACCAAAATACTTAATTGGCTAATATATTGGGGCCTATTGGGTCTTTTGGACCAATTAGGTTAAACAAGTAAAATCATCAATAAAAAAAACTATAAAAGTGACATAAACTTTATTACTTAGAAAACTTAAGTGTTAATAAACTTCCCAAATTAAATTGATCATCAACTCTCATATATACTACTAACATATTTGTCGTCATTATTAAATTTTGACCGACAATAGAAACCTAAAAACCCATACATGTTGCATTAGGTTATCCGGGTAATTCAGTCGTGCCGACGACCGATTTTCGATTATAACTCCGATCTAACTTTCTACCGGCATTATTCAAGTGAGTTTATAGCCTCGATTTTCAACTTTTAAATTGTATTTATAAAACCCTCCCGCGAGTAGATGCATGCTAGTTTTTATAAAAACTGAACGCATATTATTTTTCTTCTTATATGCTTGGACCCGTTAGTTGGATATAAGATGTTGCATGAGTAGCTTTTTTTATTTCGTGTCATAAGACCCCAATCGTGAGCCGTCAACAACCTAGATGGGTAGCCGCTCATACAATTTAATAGCGCTATGGGCTAGAACACCCGGTTTCGGTTTTTGGGAAGTTTTGTTATCCGAAAGTTGAGCACTTCCCAATTACGTACATATTTTATGGAGATGTCAGTAGTTATCTGACGAAAAAATACTAGCCTGGGTCATTCTTAAAATAATAATTGATTTAAGATTTCGTCAAAGGTATCGTGTCGTCGAGCTCAATGCAACTGTTTATTATATCTTGTCTGATCAACAAGTCTATATGAATCATAGTATTAATTTAATGCTTTTGTTCAAATCATTTATTAATTATCAAACCTATGAAATCACTCAACCTCGTTGTTGACTTTTTAGCAAGTTTCATCTCAGTAATTGAAGAATGAAGGCTAGTAGGTCACTGGTGTATGGAGGAATTGCTCTAAAACTTTTGTCCATCATTTAAAAACCATTCCTCATTAAAAACTTGTTTTTAGTATTTGGATAAATCAAACTGTATTGTATCTATGGAGATGAATCACTTGGGACTTACGCTTTTGGTACTCTGATAAACATGCAATGGAATGGTTGTTTGTTTTGAAACGTCTTTTTTGAGTCCGTTCTTTATATTTTAAATGACTACATGTACTATTATTTTAACACCCAAATTGTTGGTTCCGCTTCTGTAATTTGTGGTGTTAAAGATAAATGTAAACCCACAGTATTTAAGATCACTACTAATTTAATACTCATAATAATTATATAAATATTACAAATTTACATTTATCTACATCCTACACATTTTATTGAATCGCGTTTTATTAATTAATTACGATCTATGCTTAAAGCAATTATTCGTCCTGAACCGTAGGTAAATTAAACTTTCTCATAAAGTAATCGTTTTAATGTAGAATTATTTTTATCATATACGTTTTCACTTCGTGGTTACGCCTAAACTCTCGTCCGTTTTATTTTACGTCGATACCCGTTAGCACTCAAAAACGACCTACCTATCTTAAAATATAATACACAAACCAACTAAAGTTATAAAATATAAAACCTAAAAACCAAACACCACCTACCTCATATGAGGCGTTGCATATGGAAGAACAATGGGCAGACACTTTGTCCTTAGCTTAATCATTGCCATTCATGGTACAATTTTATAAAACCATTGTTCTCTTCACTTCATACACCCATTGTTTTCTCAAAGTTTACAACACACATCTCTGTTTTCTTCCCTTATAGTTGCCGAAATTCATCAACCCTCAAACACCAACTCATCAAAAATTTACTACAGATCAAAACTATTTAGCTGTTGAGAATGAATACCTAGCTAGTCTATTTCATTTTAAAGTGATCTGAGAGGGGTTTTTGTGCAAGATTTTATACACATTAGGTCTGAGTTAAATCAAGTAATCATAGTGTCAATGCATGGAAAATAAAGATGATCCTAGGTATTTGGGATTAAAAATCAAAGCTTTGGTGTAAAAGAGTTATATTTTGTTTTTGGTGAACAAATCCCCATCACTTTCATCATCTAAGGTATAAACCATTACTTATTTTTATTATTCTTGTCTTTTCCTTTTATTTCATTTATAAATGTAATTGGTAAAAATGATGTATATGATGATTCAAGAAGTTAATTGGGGGTTGTTGTGTGTATAGATTAGAAAAATGGTTAAAAACTAACTTAACAACATGGTGGGGAAATCATTAAAAAATTTAAGGCATAAGTAAACTATAAGGTATGACATTTTTGAGTGTGACAAACTACTGATTTGATTTATCTAAGTGTGACAAATGTTTTTTATGAGCAGTAGCAATTTGAAATCAACACTTGAATGAAAAAAATTGCATGAGATAAGACCTTTTTTACCAAAATATTAGTCAATTCTGACCTTGCTGGACAAAAAGCAAAAAATGACCATGATTGCACTCCGAATTAAGTAAAAAACTAAGAGCTATTAAGAGGTAGATAAAAATCATGTAGATACGGACCAATTGGATATTAAACCCAATTCATTATGTGATTGAAAATGTGTCAAAAATGGTAAAAGTTAGTTTTCAGCCAAAAGTGCTAATTGACTATTTGTACAAAGAATTGACTTAAGTATAAGTCCAACTAAAATTAATTATAGAAATAACTTATAATCTATAATATAAACCTTAAATATGAAACTATAAACTTTAAAAATTATAAGTACAATTATTTAAGGTTAAATAGATATAACTATATATAAACAAAACCAATATAAAACTTTTTACGCTATATACATACAAAAAGTTTGTAAATCGTTTTGCGATAAAACGCCGAGGTGGTAGGACCCACTTTTGGGAGTTTTTATATATTGAACCTACTGACCTTAAACTTATATCAACCTCGAAAACCCGAATGATTTATAAAAGTTATACCCATAAACTTAAAATAAGCCATAAGACTTAAATGGGCCACTAGACCCAAATACACTAATTATATTTAAAAGACTCATTGTGGCATAGCAATTGGCCCAACCCACTGGGCCTAATATTTTGAACATGCCTGGTCATGAGTACCATTAAAATAGACCAAATTACTAAATATGGGCTTATAATTGTGCTATTGTGGGCTTTTTAGGATCAATTAGGTTAAAACTTGTACAATTCAAGCAATTAATAAACCTATAAAATTGACATAACTTTTACTTAGAAAACTTAAGTTGTAATTAACTCTACCCAATAATAACTTGATCGCACCATACCTACATATATCATCTATCTATTTTTGTCGCATATATAATTTTGACCGACAAAGAAACCTAAAAACCATACATGTTGTATAGGTTTCCGTGTGGATTTTCCGATCCGACGACCGATTCTTTTATTCGCCGATCTATCTATCTTTCTTTCTTCTTCCTCATTAATCAAGTGAGTTATAGGCCTCTTCTTTTCAACTTTTAAATTGTATATATAAAACCCCGCCGAGTGAGATCATGCCAATTTATAAAACAACGCAAGTAGTTTTCTTCTTATATGCTTGGACCCTTTTTGGATATATGTTTTGCTTGAGTAGCTTTTCGACATATATACCACCAATCTGAGCCGTCAAACTACCTATGAGGTAGCCGCTCCATACTATTAATAGCCTATGGGCTTGACAACGCCGGTTCGGTTTTTGTGAAGTTTGTATCCTTGGAAATGAGCACTCTCCCTAATGTACGTACATATTTTAATAGGAGAAGTAAGTATGTTATTCTGTAACGAAAAATAACCTAGCCTGGGGGCATTTCCATTATATTATTAATTGATTATGGATTTCGTCAATGGGATCGGTGTCGCTAGCTCAATGCAAACTAGTGTTTATTAGCTTTTCTAATCAACAAGACAATAAAAGCATAAGATTATTATTATTGCTTTGTGTTCAATACTTTTATTTAATTATCAAAACCTATGATCATTCAATCCTCGTGTTGACTTTTTAGCATTGTTTCATCTCAGGGTAATTGAAGTATGTGAAGGCTTTAGGAGGCACTGGTGTAGGAGGAATGTGTCGCTAAACTTTTGTCCATCATTTAAAAACCCATTCCTCATTAAAAACTTGTTTTAGTTTGAATAAATCAAACTTATTGTATCTATGGTGATGATCTCTTGGGACTACGCTTTTGTACTCTGATAAACATGAAATGGAATGGTTGTTTGTTTTGAACGTCTTTTTGAGTCGTTCTTTATATTTTATGACTATTGTACTATTATTTAACACCCAAATATGTGGTCCCCCCGCTGCGTGTAAAATTTGGGGGTGGTTAAAAGATTGGTATCAGACCTGTAATTTAGAACAAGGTCCTATTTTAAAACCTAAACTATAACTTTATTTTTAAACACTTTAGCGCGCAAATTCCTCCTCAAGATGCCGGCCAAGTCCGTTTCATGCAATTACGTTTTCTAGCAATATATATTGCGGTTTGTATTATCCCTAAGTATTATTAATAAATTACTATGTAATATAATTTTTTAGATATATATTGAATTTTTAACACATTACATTAATAAAGTTATTATCATACTTTCGAAATTCACATATCAAAATGTATTGCTAAGATTCAAATTCGCAAACGATTCATATATTTTGCTTTCATTCGCATTTAATAAATTTTTTATATTAAGACCTTAACATACTTTATCCATGCGCATATTGGCGTTCGACTTTCTCATGATCACTTTTCTAAGCTTTATTACTATTTCGTTTATGTGTGTAATGACGATTACATATACTCAACTCCGATTTGAACCGAATTATTTTAACCCGACATATCTTTTTATCGGTTGTGCTTACCTTCGTTTGTACGATTGTTCGGGATTAAATAAGTATTTGTCCGATTGAGATTATACCAATTATCATTTTTACTACCCGTAGCGTGTTAATTTCCCTATTTAACTTCTTTTAACTACTTATATAGATATCCGAATTGCATTTCCGCGTTCTTATTTCCCATTGCAACACAGGAAACGAATCTTGGATAAATCCTCCAAAATCGTATAAAAGGATTTCACAATCTTTTAGTTGCTTTTCATGTCACATTTTTACACGACATCCGAATATTGAAAATTTGTTTATTCTACCGGTCAATTCTTCCGACCCTGAGTGTTAACACTCGCTTATACTCTGTGGACATCATTGTCATCTTGTTGACCCATCGCCTATAATGACGGTTGATTGGAATACGAATTTACTTGTATAAATTTCTATTATTCCTTTTCATAAGAACCTCTCTTCTTCGGAAGCGTGACTCATTAGTGTTTTGTTCTTTTCCCCTTGTGCATCTTGTGATTTCGAAGAATCACACCGCTAATAAAATTTTCCTATCTTGCATATCGAATTCTAAGTCAAAGGACGTAGAGAATCGTTTTGCTCCTAGCTTTGTCATTGGCATTCTTGAAACATTTTTCAATGCTATTTTTATATGTCCATTAGTATAATTTATTTATTTTTATTTTTTTTCTTTGTTTTGGAATCCATAAGTCATGTGTGTATATAAGTTTTGTTTGTTTTAAAGTGTTGATATAATGCCTTAGATGATGGGGAGTAGAATTCGTGTAATAATTAAGAATTTTGAGGAATTCGGTTGAAATTTTGAGGTGTGTCAAAAATATATTTAGTGCAGAAAATTAGAATGTTGTTAAGGATGTTGTAAAAATATTTTTATAAAAGTTAGGCTTAAAAATATGTAGTACTTGTGAAGATGATCGTTTTGATATAAAATACGACCTGTAACTCTCAAAAACAAAGTTTTTGTGGCCATTCGAAGTTTAGAAATCGTTTAAAACAAATTCTGCACTATTTTTATAATTAGTTGCTGATACAGTTTTTTTAACTTGAAATTCAGACCCTTTCTGGTCCGAACCAGACATTTTCTAAAACATAAAAGTTGTTTATTTTGATGGTTTCTACAAAAAGTCATGAAATTTTGTTTAAAAACGCAAGATGATAAAAAAAAAACATAGGGGTAAAAGTTAGTGAATCATTATTTTGGAAAAAGTAAAGTAGTTGCTGATTTTGTTGAAAGAATAGGATTTTGAGCGTTTTAGTGTCCGTTTAAGCTTGAAAAATATTAACGAATGTTATTAAATGACTAATAAATTATTGGGTGCGTCCGGTCATGTAAAAAAAAAAAAAAAAAAATTATAGCAACTTTCCTAAAATAGTAACTTTCTAAGAAATAGTATACTTTCTCAAAAGTATATCGTTGTCAAATGACTTAGGAGGTACACACATTTGGATTCCATTATTTTTATATATATGTGGCTTATGTGTTATTTTTATCTTCCCTTTTCCTAATTGCGCACCATCGCTTTTGGTCGCAGTTATAATCTTTTGTCTTCATATCCTCCATCGCCATCGATATCATGTACCTCATAACGATTCCGGCTAAACCCTTGAAACCCTATCATATTGTAACCATTTCACCGATTACTTCATAAATTACTCTTCACTACTCTCTTGCAAACCATATGTTGTTTATAAGTCATTGTAATGTCATCTTATAAATTTAAATTGCTATTGTTTTACGAGTCATTTTACTTGGGTCTTACAAAATATTTGTTATCGCAAAAAAAAAAAAAAAAAATAATAATAATAATAATAATAAATAAATAAATAAAAATTATTTTGAGTTCTATCTTAAAAATAGTATGGTTTATACATTTAAATATAAGAAACATAACACTAGTTTGACGAAATTGAGCATGGCATTGCTATTCCTAAATTATACCTAGTCGTGCACCTATGTATAATTTAGAAGGAGCCATGCAAGGCTGAATAGTAGTCACCTTAAGGTCTTGATAAAGACCAACTTTTTACCTGTAGTTCTGGAAAAAAAATATATATATATATAAAAAATATATATATATATATATATAAATAAAAAAAATATATATATTTGGTATGCAAGTGGTACAAATTGAGGGCATCCGCATATGTACCCCTATCTCTTCTCGAACATATGCGGGTACGTTCTGACTTAACAACTGTTGTTCTAATTTTCCTTTCATTTCTCTTCATGATGGAAATTCTTTAGGCCGCTCGTCTAATATTCGACCATTAATACCAAACTTAGAGGTTCTGACGTTTCTATGCTTTCTTCTCGACCCACCTTCTTTGAGTAACATTGGTAGATCTTCGAGATGTCTCCGGATGTGATTAATGAAGTATGAATAAATGAGTTTACGTGTATCCGTCAGGATGTTCATCTTTCTACTGACTCAAAATTTGTTCGTGCGAACCATGCGTTAACTTCTCTATTTTAATCACTAACCTTGTCTTTTTTGTACAAGTGCCGATCTAAAACTTTCTTCGATTTGAGATTTGTTGTATGGATTTCCTTTTTCGGTTGTGTATCGACCGTCGCAAACTTAATGTGCTGACGGTGACCGTCTTATGAATTGACGACTGGATAAATTCTTCTTTTCCAATTTTGAACCGCCCGTCACTTTATATTCCAATTGTTTCCTTAAAACTCCTCACGACATTAAATTCGTTCCCTCATACCATTGCCTACGCATTATACGTTTACTATCCTTGTTCCAGCTTCGTTGCTATCTTGTTACTTTGTTAAACTCCCGAGCACGTTCCATGCCTACCTTAAATGCGCTAAATACCTTCACGGATTATGAAAATTTTATAAATTTTTCACAAGTGTCTAAATTACCAAAATAACCTTCTCAAGTTAAAGACAATTTTAACCACCCTCTTTTGTAGAAACCATAACTAATATATATAATAACACTATGCCTTATCTTTCAAATCACACGTTTTATACATCACGTTTTAATCACATCTTAATGAAATGACCAATTTAAACTTCGTTTCAACAAATGACTCTTAACGAATTAGAAAATAAATTTTCTAAATAGCAACCGCGAATCCGAGAGTTCAACAAAGCCTTTATACGTACATTTATCTAAAAGGTTTTCAAAAGCACCACAGTGATTATTGAACATATTTTACCTTCATTTGAACACTCTTTTTGTCAAAGAAAAACCTAATAAGTGCCTTAAAAATGTTGACCCACTAAGGATACATATTCGTCTTAACCTCTCAATGAAATAGTTTAAAAAAAAAATTAAAAAAAAAAAAAAAAAAAAAAATAATAATAATAATAATAAAAAAAAAATTCTCCTTACTAGTGATTTCGTTTTCAAATCACCAAACCCTTAATAAATCCTTATAATAATATTTTCATCATTTTATGAATGACTTAACACTTTAATTTCGTAACCGAACGACCTATCACATTTTTCATAATCTAGAAGTGTCTAAGCCTAGTTATAAAACAAAAATTATAAAACAAGTACCTTTACCTCCCCCCTCGATCAAACCGTTGGGAGATTAAAACAATATAAAAATCCAGACGAGTTCTTCTAAAGTGACATTCAGCATTTTTAATGTCAGACATGGTAATTCATAAACCTTTGTTCTCATTTCTAGTAAAGTGAATTCTTGCTTTTAACGGTTTACACGCGATTCGCGACTTCTCGTTTCTTGTTAATCTTAAGTTGTTTTAGGCATTTCATCCGTTTAAGTACTTACTGTGTTTATTCTATCTTTAAAATCCCTCGGTGGCCTTAAAAGATGATTTTGGCATCTTTCGTTAAAATTCATGTATCGGTCACAGTTTAAGTCAAAATCTTATGTTCCGCAAAAAAAATCGTATACACCCTCCACCCGCACAACTCATCTTGACAGCATCGGGCAAATCAGAGGAATCGAGCGCCGGGACGTCGCTCCCGTAAGGAGGGGAGAATGTAAACCCCCGTATTTAAGATCACTACTATTTAATATCTCATAATTAATTTATAAATTTTAAACAAGTTACTTTTATCTACATCTACACATTTTATTGAAATCGTCGTTTTAATTAATTACGAGCTATGCTTAAAGCAATTATTCGTCTTGAACCGTACGTAAATTAAACTTTTCAGAAAAGTATTCCGTTTAATGTAGAATTATTTTTATCATATTCGTTTTCACTTCGTGGTTTCGCCTTAACTCTCGTTATATTTTACGTCGATACCCGTTAGCCTCAAAACTACCTACCTATCTTAAAATTTATACCCTAAACACTAAAGTTTATAAAATATAAACTTAAAATCACACACCACCACCTCATATGAGGCGTGGCAAATGGAGAAGGCAAGGCAAGACACTTGTCTTTGCTTAATCATTCCATTGCATGTACAAGTATCATAAAACCAAGACTTCACTTTTTCTTCCCATAGTTTACCAAAACTACACACACAACTCTTGTTTTTCTCTCCCTTTGTGCCGAATTCATCAACAACAAAACACCATTTCTATCAAGTTTTTACTAATCAAATAATAACCTACTAGTGAATATGACAACCTAGTAAGGTTTCCTATACTTTTTGAAGTGATTAAAGGGTATTTTCAAGGAGGTTTATATATATTTGGGGCTGAAGTGAATCAATCATTTTATTAAGTCTTTGGATAATAAAGATGGTGATCAAAAATAATTTGGGGTTGTCTTGAAGCTAGGGTTTCATAGTTTTGATCAATTGTTCATCATTTTCTTCACCTTGTTGGGTATAAATCTCTACCTATTTTTATTATTCTTGTATTTTCTTGTATTTCATTTATAAATGTAATTGTAAATATGATGTATATGATGATCAAGAGTTTATTGGGGTTTTGTGTGTAATAGATTAGGTTAAAAATGGATAAACCTAGCTTAAAACATGGTGGAAATCATTAGAAAAATTATGGCAGAAGTAAACAGAAGGTTTGACATTTTTAAGTGTGATAAACTACTGATTTGATTTATCTAAGTTGTGGACAATTGTTTTATGAGCTAGTAGCAATTTGGATCAACACTTGAATGTAAAAATTGCATGAGATATGACCTTTTTACCAAAAGTAGTCAATTCTGACCTTGCTGGACAGAATGCATAAAAGGTCATGATTGCACTCCGAATTGAGTAAAAACCTAAAACTATGAGATGTAGATAAACTTATGTAGATACTAGACCAATTGGATAGTCAACCAATTCATTATGGGTTGAAAATGGCGTCAAAAATGGTAAAAGTAAGTTTTCAGCCAAAAATGCTAAATTGACTTTTGTATAAAGAAATGACTTTAAGTATATGTCCACTCAAAATAAAGTATAGAAATAACTTATAATCTATAATATACACTTAAATATGAAACTAGAAATGTAAATATTATAAGTACACTATTTATGGTTAAAGAGGTATAACTATTTTTATAAACATAAACCTATATAAAACTTTTACGTCTATAACCATACTAAAAGTTTGTAAAGTGTTTTGCGACGAAAACCCGAGGTGGTAGGACCCACTTTTGGGAGTTTTTATATAATGAACCTACTGACCTTAAACTTATATCAACCTCGAAAACCCGAAAAATTTATACAAGTTATACACATAAACTTAAAATAAGCCATAAGACTTAAATGGGCCACTAGACCCAAATACACTAATTATATTTAAAAGACCCATTGGGCTTAGGCATGGTCCAAACCCACATGGCCTAATATTTGAACTAAGGCCTGGTCATGGACCATTAAAATAGACCAAATTACTTAATGGGCTTATAATTGGGCCTATTGGGCTTTTTGGACCAATTAGGTTAAAACTAGTAAAATCTAGTAATTAATAAAACTAGTAAAAATGACATACTTTTTACTTAGAAAACTTAAGTGTGAATTAACTTACCCAATTATAACTTGATCATCATACCTACATATACATACTGTCTATTTTTGTCGTCATTATTAATTTTGACCGACATAGAAACCTAAAACCCATACATGTTGTATAGGTTCCGAGTGATTTTCGTGCCGACGACCAAGTTCGTTTATCGCCGATCTATCTTTCTTCCGGCATTATCAAGTGAGTTTATAGCCTCGCTTTTCAACTTTTAAACTGTATTTATAAAACCCCGCGAGGGAGATGCATGCTAGTTTTTATAAAACGAACGCAAGTAGTTTTCTTCTTATATGCTTGGACCCGTTTGTGGATATATGTTGTTGCTTGAGTAGCTTTCGTCATAAGACCCCAATCGTGAGCCGTCAACTACCTATGATGGGTAGCCGCTCATACAATTAATAGCGCTATGGGCTTGACAACCCGGTTCGGTTTTTGGGAAGTTTGTATCCGGGAAAGTGAGCACTCCCAATGTACGGACATATTGTATGGAGATGTAAGTAGGTATCTGACGAAAATACCTAGCCTGGGGGCATTCATTATATTATTAATTGATTATGGATTTCGTCAATGGGATCGGTGTCGCGAGCTCAATGCAACTGTTGTTTATTAGCTTGTCTGATCAACAAGTCTATATGAAGCATATGATTATTTTTATGCTTGTGTTCAATTCTTTTATCAATTATCAAACCTATGAATTCACTCAACCTCGTGTTGACTTTTTAGCATGTTTCATCTCAGGTAATTGAAGTATGAAGGCTTGGAGGCACTGGTGTGGAGGAATTGCGCTAAACTTTTGTCCATCATTTAAAAACCCATTCCTCATTAAAAACTTGTTTTAGTTTGGATAAATCAAACTTATTGTATGTATGGTGATGATCTCTTGGGACTACGCTTTTGTACTCTGATAAATATGAAATGGAATGGTTGTTTGTTTTGAACGTCTTTTTGAGTCGTTCTTTATATTTTATGACTATTGTACTATTATTTAACACCCAAATTGTTGGTTCCGCTGCGTGTAAATTTGGGGGTGTTAAACGCTTATTTATTCAATTTTGCTCATCTAAACATGTTGAAAAATACATATGAATTATGTATCTCAAATTTTGTTCATGAGATCATTATGCATGTATGCAAAAGCGTTTTTAAAGTGTATTAACAATGCATAAAGACAATTTTATTATGTTCCTAACGTGAGTGATTTTGATAATACAATTGGGGTTTTGTGCGAAACAATTTTTGACAAACACACTTCAATCTTGCAAATCCTATGTCTACGGGAAGCATATTAGTTATAGATTGTGTTATTGTAGTCCTAATTGTACACAAACACAAGAAAAATGAAAATCCCCAATTTTGAATTTTTGTTCACACAAATTAGAAAGAAAATAGATGAAATTACTTACAATTGATGATCTTTGTGATGTTAGGAAAGATTATTGGTGTTGATTTGATCTTTAATTAGTGTTTTAGTGGTTGATTTTTAGGTTTGGTGGTTTTTAGGTCGTGGTTCATCAATGGCTGAAGAGAAAGGGTGTTTGTTTTTGTGTTTTACAAAAATGAGGATGACAGATATTTGGTGCTTGTCTGGTGGCGGTCCCATATCAATTTGGGGGCCACGTGATTAAATCAGGGGGTCGCCCTAGATATGGGGGTTGCCATCAGCAGATGGTTTTTGACTTGATTTTTGACTAAAAATTTCACTGAAGGAGTGACGTTTTAATTTGCATTTTGCGAATTAAAAATGCTTAAAGTACTTTTGATAAAGTATTTAAGTTGTCATGACACGGAGTGGAACACGGACTATAATCGAGACAGAAGAAAAGAGAGACGATTTATGGAATGTGTTCCATCATTCCTAAACCAAGACGTAGATAGTTAAACGATTCATCTTTAAGAGGTTTAGTGAGAATGTCGGCGATATTGTCGACGGACGACACTCTTTCGATAGAGATATGTCCTTTCTGGACATTATCACTAAGAAAGTGGTAACGAATTTTGATGTGTTTGGTTCAAGAGTGTTGCACTGGGTTTTTGCTAAGGTCAATCGCGCCTTTATTGTCGCACATGATCAGGACATCATCGAGTCGAATGTCATAGTCGATTATAGTATGTTTCATCCATAGTGCTTGTTGACATGCCTTTACGACGCTTACGTATTCGGCTTTAGTAGTGGATATAGCAAGAGCGGTTTGTTTCTTCGAGAACCAAGATGTCAAACAAGATCCTACGAACGTACAAATACCGCTAGTGCTCTTTCTGTCCACATAATCTCCCGAATGATCAGAGTCGGCATATACTACGGTTTCTATGCCGTTCCTCTTAGGATACTATAATCCTAAGTGTGTAGTGCCTTTAATGTATCAGAAGATATGCTTACCGCTTCAAGATGAGAGGTTTTGGGAGCTTCTTAGAAGCGTGCACAAAGTCAGACACTAAATATGATATCAGGCCTACTTGCCGTTAGGTAGAGTAAACTACCTATCATGCCTCGATGTCGCACCTCGTCAGTGGCGGAAACACGGGATGCGATGATACCGTTCATCGCACAAGATACAAGATCATATACTTTACAATTTACAATCATGAAACTTAGGTTTACATAAATTTTACAAGTTAAAAACTTGACAAAATCAAACAATCAAAAACCGTCTTGACCCAGTCCCCTTGGGTTACATCTTTTCTCTTCCAATTCTATTCACATACCTTTGATTTGACACACCTGAAAATGATACTCGAAACGTCAACAATAATGTTGGTGAGCTCGTAGGTTTGACCTTAAACCCAAAAGATGTGCCAATATTTCAACAGTGGACAATAGATCTCACATCACTTAGGTAGTACAAGTATAGCCTTTCAAAACTTATACAACAACAGTCAAAACGTGATGTTCCATTGTATCTCAATTGTGATCATCACACACTTTCCATACTTCCCCGTGGGGCCCAATCCACAGTTCTATATTAACCTTCCTATGTAGATCTCCTAAACAAGATGGGTATAGATCTTGAATAAACCTGAATACAAAACAATCTTACATAATATATACTGAACTACATCGTTGATGGCCCGAAATCTATAAGGAAGGTGGGATATCCGCTCTATCACTGAGAAACCAATCTGAACCGCAATTCACACACGTGCGGAAAACTGCGTCTCTCAAACTAACACGAAACAACACAGCAAGAACCTGCAGATCCACGAATATTCGAACAAAATGGTAGCCTAGTGCACTAGCACGAATCTATTTCAATAACAAATCCAACCTAATAAGTAGAATGATTTCGTCATAACTACCAATAAAAGAAGAAACTTTTACTAATCATAACTGATCCATAACCGCTGCATAGCCGAGAGACCCGGTTTAGGTGAAATACACAAACTAGCTGAATGCCAAACCTCATATACCCTACCCTACGCTTCTCCATTTTTCGTCCTTGCCCTCTCCTCAAGGCCTTAGGGACACAACCGTCGAGGACAACTTGTATCGCGCACGTGTGTGGTTCTTCCTCAGCACGCGGTGGAGAGCATCAAGTCCCCGGGTTTCTCACCCTCAAATAACTTCAGTGGCATTCCACATAGCTTCCCTTTATGCATCTTTCTGGGGGCCTGCCCCAATACTCCCAGGCATAACACTGGTATACACATAACGCTCCAAATGTCAACGTGTACCCTCTCGTATCTCAGTCTCTATACTCCTAACCGATTCGCGTCTGGATAAAAAGAGGCTCATCCCTAACCGCCCCCCGACCTAATAAATTAAATCACCAACTAACCTTATCATTACCTAATCACACAGAGCATGGAGATAGCTCCCTCCACTCGAGACCGCATGATCACAATCAATCCCCCGAATGCTCTCGACGAGTTAGCTCACAGGCTTATCGAAAATCCCTAGTGCCTCAAAGCCGTACGGGGTGTAGATACGTGTGTATGGCTACGTTCAGCGGGGTAATCGATGTGGTGATTGAACAGGTTGTGACTGTACAATACTGGGAAGGAGAAGGGAGAATAGGTAATTGAAACAAGGACGTCCTGGAAGGTGAAGGTGGTTGTGTCTGAACCGGGTGGGCTTTTGGTGGTACTGCCAGTGAACATCAAGGATAGAAATCCATCACACACTACACTATAGGACCCACATGCGACAAGAACCAAGACATCACATGCATCAAAACCATTACACTCATCATCCATACCAAGACTCTCATCATCCCATACCCTGGGACTCCTTATATATACATACGTGGGCCCTCCTTACCCCCCGGCAACAAGACGATTGGGTCCCCCTGCATCGGAGTGTCCTCATCCTCTGTAGTAGGACCCTTGAGACCTCCAGCGACCTCGCTCACAACTAATGGAGAAAATACAATACAGAATCCAACCAAACTCACGATCTATCTCCACATCCTCCTCATCATCATTCCTCCTAACTACCCTATACTAACTCAGGGGGGAGCGTACCTGATAACGCAATCCGGAGAGGAAGTGTCTGGCCGTGACAAATACGATTGAACTCTCGTAACAGGACCTAACCTCAAGACTGAACTACGACACAGACATAGCTGCCACCACAATCCCATGCTGGCAGAAGAGGCCCGTGACGGATCGCAGTGTAAACACCCACAAACTGGGATACTTTCGTGTCTCCCAGGGCGAAGAGGAAGTAGAAACAAGAGTGGGTAGTAGTACTCTTAGGAAATGAGTGTAGGGGTGCAACAAGGACGGATGGGTGACACAGGTGTCCCTCCGACTCAACAGTGTCCTCCGATAGCACAGACTCAGTTTCTTTCCCCATCTAAAATAAACCCTGGCCAAATATCCCAAGAAGGGGATCCTCAGGGATGGTATTGCACTCTGGGGGAGCTCTGAGCAGGTTTTGGCAGCCTATGGTTAGCAATGCTTTGTGTGCAACAAACACTGAGGTAACAATCCTGTGATAACCCGAATAAAAGTAAAGGGGAGACTAAAATAAGATTATCCAGAAATTAATCAGCATCAACAGCTATACCTATACACCAAATTAAGCAATTGTAAATTATCCGTTCGTAACCGTAATATATATAAAAATATATTATATAGGTATATTATATATATATAAAAATATGAATATATGATAGGATTAATAATATATATATAGAGTAACCGCTTAAAGAATAAACGTAACTAATGAATAAACACCGTGGGACCAGGGGTGTTCGATACCAGAACATGCACAACAATTAACACATAAAACGACATATCCACAAAAGCAAATCCACAAAGGACCTCTCGTCTACCGGGGGATGCTACATCGCATAAAATCTCAAGGCATACACGCACTACCACTAAGGCTTCATGTACTCACCATCAAACAAAATGGCCTCGCTACCTGCGTATAAATTTTGACTTAACATTCTCCATTCATCACACACTATTAGTTAATAAGGCAAAGGACCGAATCTTAAAGAGTCAACATGATCTGCAAAACACCACATCTAAGTGTTCTCATCTACTTTACATCCTACATTTTCAGTTGGGTTCTGCATTACTCACACACCCGTCCCTCCTCTAACATAACTGAGATGTAACGAGCAAAACCTCATCCATTGTCCATAGTCCTTGATTTGAATTAACATAGTTTGAATCATGCTATGCGTAATTTAAGAAAATACCATGAACTCCTAGGGTTATTTGACTTTCGCCATGTATTGAGGTTGTTACTAAAAAATAGACTACACTTTGTGGACATAGATTGCGTTTTTAATTTAATTTTATAAAAATCCAGCCATTCTCTATACCTTTGATTTGATACCAAACTGTCAGGTGGGGGTATGGGGAGGGGGTATGGGGGTGGGTGGGGCGCGCATTGATTTTCGGAAACACGGAATGCGATGATGCCCGTTTTCAACGCACACGGAAACAAACAGTAGCACTACAATTTACAATAATAGGGAAGACTAGTTTAACTTATGAATCTTGACAAGAGGAAGAGACTTGACAAAATATGAATAATCAGAAATACCAAGCTCTGTACCGCATGGAACCCATAGGTTACATCCTATGCTCTTCTAATACCAATCATATACCTTGATTGACACGACCTGAAAAGAGATTACTTGAAAACGTCAAGCGAAGTAATGTTTGTTTATCTCGTAGTTTGACCTTAAACTCAAAAGTTTTGCGAATATTTCCACATTGACAATAGTGCTAATAGACAGTGAGAAATAATGCGAAACGAGACCTTAGCCATCCATGATGCTATCAATAAACCATATTGGGCCCCTTACCCACCTAAAAGTCCGTACCATGCGCGAGTTACTAAAATGAGAGGTAGAGGACACACAAAGGAGGCCAAACTAGGGTAGGCTAAGCCCCAAGGGGGGGGCCCCTCCTAAAAAACACCAGGACGGCCAGGGGTGGTAGAGGGGGGATACGCAAAATACTGTATTGTAGAGTGGCGTACCCATCCGGATCCAGAACAGATATGAGAACAAATACTGTGTGTATAGGCGTTACGGCTGCAATAGTCAGTATTCTCTAAAGAACGCTTCTGAGTACATGGCAACATAAAAATATTCACATGAGCAGTCATCAGCAGGGTAATCTTGTCCCCAAAAAGCACATTTCGCACTTTCAAATCATACACAATTGAGTACATTTCCCCCTCAACAGGAATAGACGCGTGGAAAAATGGGGCTGACGAGAACTCACGGTCAAGGCAGCAATCAAAAGCAACCGCACAATCTCAAATAAGGCAAGGTACAAACAATCTCTACGCAAGCGCACAAAGGTACCCGACAACGACCTGATATAAACCCACTTTATTAATACTCGTACAAAATTATCTTATTGTACAAGTGTTCGTCCTTACTCACGCAAAATCCTTATTTTCATCCCAAAATCCCATTTCAAATTCATATCATTCCAAACTCATTATATCATACCATTAACTCATTACAAAAATGTCATCTCATTATCAAGACCTTATCCCATTATCAAAACTTTATCTCATATTATGGTTGTGTGGTAATTACGCGAAAATGACTCAAAAACACTTGAGCAAAGTGCGACATCAATACAATATAGCTCAAACACCTCAAATCGTTAAACGATACAATCGACCAAAATACTCCGCAGAAATCTGACGAAAAAGAAATTAGTAAAAACTCAAAAGCCGAAGATAAATAAATTCACATTTCCGTAATCCATACGATAAATATATATATATATATATATATATATATATATATATAAATATTCAATAATTTAAATAAAATAATAATATTTTATCATTATTTTCGTCTTATTATCGGGCTAACGGGGTATTTACAACGTCTCGTTATTTTAATATGTCCATGACCCATAGCTTTTACCTCGACACTTAATCTTCAATAAGAATCATCCTTTATTTCCTCAAATCAAATCGACACAACGATTATAAATATTAAATATTTAAGAAAAGGTTCCGAGGAAAATATATCTTTTATCTTGCATTAAATTTTCAAGTAAAATAACTATTTATTATTAAAATCTTGAAAATTTACCTCTTTTTAAGCAAAGTTTATAAGTATAAATTTCTTTCGAAAATTCGGCATGACCCGTACGTCTATATGACTTTTTTTTCCAAGGTTGTAAACTTTAATCCCAAACACTTTTCACAAACCCAACATTTTCCGACAAAACACTATATCAATACCTTCAACACAGTTTATCCAACCATAACAAAATAATTCATTTACACTTGACAAGTTCAACAAAATCCCCCTTAGTCCAAACCAAATCCATTAGTCCATTTATAAGTTCACAAATTCATTTTTCTTGTTATTGGGCCTTATGACCCAATAAGGTCTTTAAGTAATTAGCCCGATAGTAAAACTTAGTCCATACCTCTTTACATAAGTCCAAAATATAATTCAAAACCCAATGGACCTTAAGCCCGTTAAGCCGTAACAAACATAAGTCGAAATCCCATATATGTGGCTCATTAAGCCGAAACAATAAGCTATAAGCTTATAATATTATATATATATATATATATAAACCGATAACCAAACAAGCCATATGCCTCTTTATATAAGCCGAAAACTAAATAAGCCATAAGCTTTTAATATAAGCCGAAAATAAAAGCTTAAAAATAAGCCGAGAACATAAGCTCAAAAATAAGCCGAAAACATAACCAAATCCAATAACCAAGTCCAATAATCAAACCCAATAACCAAATCCAAATACCAAAATCAATAATCAAGTGCCTTAGCGTCAGACCAAACAACCAAACGGACCCTTATTGGGCCAAGCCCAAGCCAAAAACAAATATCCCCAAATAAGCTATAACCTAGCTTATTGAATAAGCAAAACTTCAAAATAAGCCCTTTTTAAGCACTTTCATAAAATAAAAAATTACCACAACAACCATTTTATTCAAACTTAAAAATCCTTTCTTTTCTTTCTTTACAAGCCGACGCACAAACACCCCTTTATTCACATTTTCGTTTTCAAGATTCGATTTTACGACGATCAACTTGTATAACTAGTGTTTTAACACCATAATAGCCATAAAAGTACAACTTTTAACAAAGTTTAGAAAACTTACAAGTTTGGATGACCTTGGTTCGGTTTTGACGCGAAAGGAACGAACTCGTACACCTTTTATATAACCCGCGTCTAATAACTATCAACCAACTATCTATTCTTAACCCGTGTTCTTGAGAAAAATTTTAAAATCTTTGTTTTCTTATTCCTTGTGGTTCGTCCGATTCTAGAGAGAGCGGGAGAGATTTTTGTGTTTTTGATTTTCAAAATGAGATGCATGAATGAAATGGTTGAGGTAATGGTGGTTATAAGAGTACTATGCAAGACATGCTAGCTTAAAAATAGCCATATTGTCTCCTCTTTGCTTCCCTTGACCGAATGGATCCTAGGGAGGGTCTCGGGTCTTCCTTTTTGTGTCGGGATCACTTAAAAACTCAATTTTCATCTATTTAAAACGTCAACCGAACTTAGTTATTATTTTCATTGCGTTCAAAATCATTTTTCCATAAACCTAGGTTATTCACACGACACCTATCACATTAAATTGCTACAAAAATCCATTTTGAGCCGTTGCCGGCCGACTCCGGACCGAAAACATGAATTTTTGACAAAACTCAACCGAACCTTGCTCATCCATTTAAAAACACTTCAAACCACAAAATATGGTTTGACAACTTATTTTCAACCAAAATTTCACCTTTTTACGACCGTTACAGTCTTTTACCGAATTTCACGAAAACAACCGTTTTCTGATAACTTTCAAATCTCACACTCACGATTTACGTTTTAAACCAACGTTATTTTATCATTATGAATTTATTAAATAAATAAACCCATTAACACATTCCTAAATTTATTAAATCTCCACACTTGAACAAACTGTCATGCCGGTACGCGCTGCGTGACGATTTTTCGCTAATCGCTAGAAAACTTCCCGAAAAGCACTG
>BQNB010020528.1:42065-65350 GCA_026074375.1 Tanacetum coccineum
ATGTTTTGTTGTGACTTGTAATCCTAGAGTCTTGTATGATGACGTGGTACCCCCATGACCCATGACCCGAATATATTCCGCATTTTGGGGGTCTCACACTAATAACGAAAAAGTTATGCCAAAAACGAGATATATATCATTAATATAAAAACTATAACACTACCAGTAGTAACAACACTACCAGTAGGAACTATAACACTACCAGCAGGAACTATAACACTACCAGTAGTAACAACACTACCAGTAGGAACTATAACACTACCAGCAGGAACTATAACACTACCAGCAGGAACTATAACACTACCAGTAGTAACAACACTACCAGTAGGAACTATAACACTACCAGCAGGAACTATAACACTACCAGTAGTAATAACACTACCAGCAGGAACTATAACACTACCAGCAGGAACTATAACACTACCAGCAGGAACTATAACACTACCAGTAGTAATAACACTACCAGCAGGAACTATAACACTACCAGCAGGAACTATAACACTACCAGCAGGTATAAGCTTACTCCTAAAAACAGTAAAGGGAAATGGTTTGATCTACTCTAAAAAGCTAAGGAAATCTTGAATAAGCAGAAATAATAAGCTGATAAGCTAAAATAAACCACCAGTACTAACAGTTTTAACTAACAGTACTAACTTGGAGTTAGTACTGGTAGCTTTAAGTTAGTACTGCTAGTTTTAAAATCCCAAAAATGAACTAGCAGTACTAACTATGGGTTAGTGTTTATATATAGAGTCGTTAGTTTAAACAAGTAAACTAAGACGTGACCGTATTTACTTAGGTATTTGACGGTGTGGTTTCGATACCTGCTTGGATATTTATATCAAACTGGGAACTACCTGCTAAGGTGAGTTCATGGCCCCACATTTTTACAATTATATAAATGATTTATATCTTTGGGGTGATAACATGCTTGTTTTACAAACTGGACGCAAGGGTACATTTTATATAATGGTTATGTGTTTGCCTAAGTAGCGATAACCCACTGAGCCCATTATCATGAACTGTCAATTGCATAGTCGTAGTTGGGAATTACATTATGCGAGCGCGAATGTTATAAATAGATCTATTTGGGATTGACATCCCCGTTTGGGTGAGTAGCGCTCACTGTGCCGGTGTACCGGACAACAAACGTATACCATGTCGGGTTGGGATGTTTCGGGTTAGAACATCGTAAAGGGCATATTCTGGCAATTAATTGCACACAGAATGGTCGAGCTTCGGTGTCATGAGCTTAGCAAACAATAATTACTTTTTGATGATGTTTGCATCTGTTGCTTAATCATACACTTGGAAATCTTGCGGTCCTACTTTTGGTTACATTAAACCTATGAATTCACCAACTTTATGTTGACGTTTTAAAGCATGTTTTTCAGGTCAGTAGGGCATGAGATGCCGTGATACATTGGAGGTCTTTTGGGATGTCAAAGCTAGAGATTCGAGTCAAAATATTGTTATGTGAACAATTACTAAATGTCGAAGTCTTTAACTTTATCGTAGAACGATTTAAAGCCTTGTGCTTATGTAATAAACGAATAAACTTGTTTATCCAATGTATCTTTTAAACGTCACACTTAGTGGTCGTTCTTATATCTTGTGCTATTGACCCATAATGTAACGCTCTCGGATATTCAATATTCCGCTGCATACTCAGATTTGAGGGTGTTACAGTTTGGTATCAGAGCTAAGGTTATAGAGAACTAGGTCAAAAAGTTTTTTTTTGGTCTAAACTATAACCAGTATCAAGGGACGGTCGCACACTATCGAGTGCATTAGTAGGGATACTAAGTGTTTTAGTGTGTGAGTTATAGAGTTACATTAGTAGGAAATACTAAGTGTTTCAGTATATGATATACGTGTTTATGATGCATATTACGTATATTACGGTAAGAGTCTTATATATTGTAATTACTTTTATAGTTCTTTTAATTTCAGATCAGTCATGTCGGATTCAGAAGGTTCCGCGGTTACATACACTTCTGTCTACACCGACTCTGAACCCGGGAGAGTCTTCTGGGGTACCGATGAGGAAGTATCTGAGGGAGGCGTACCTCGAGTTATCGTATACGGATACGATGGATTTCCTATTCAGCCCGTTCCTCAGGACGAGGACGAGCGTGAGCCTAGATTCATAGAGGTACATGACACTGACTTTGTGCCAGAGCATGTATTCCCGGCTGAGGAACAGCCACTACCACCTGTTGATTCACCCACTGCCGAGTCACCTGGATACATTGCTGAGTCAGATCCCGAAGAGGATCCGAAGTTTCGCGAGGATGAGAGGGAGTGATGGTCGGTAGGTCGATCCCAGGGCGGGGGAGATGATGGGGGAGACGATGACGGCGATTCATCTGGGGATGACGCCGATGATGAGGATGAGGATATGGAGAAGGATGATGAGGATGAGGATGAGGATATGGAGAAGGATGATGAGGATGAGGAAGAGGAGGAGGAGGAGAAGCACATAGCTTCGGCCGACTCCACCGCTGTTATACCTATAGTTGAGCTTGTTTCCTCACCTGAGGGGACAAAGCCTATTATACCACATGTATTACCACATGGGGCCATGATTAGGGATGAATTATAAGTATGATGGTGTGTTCGGTTAGGTTTAGAATGCGTTAGAAGTTGATTTAGGTTTGAGCAGAATTTAGGGCTGTGTTGTTTTGTGAATATCTAGAGGTTAGAAGCATGAATTGATGTGATTCCGGTGCCTATGATGTAGCTCAGAGAGTCTAGTTTCCAGAACATCCAGCCTCGAAAGTTTTTAAGTTCGGGAAGTCATTCAAATCTTGGTTACAAGAAAGGTTATCAAAGCAGTAAATTCGGGTCACATTTAGGTCAGATTACGAGGTGTAAAACCCTCACTTAAAATTTGAATTAGGATTAGCCAATATACAGGAGTTTAGTTCTATGTGTCTATTAAAAATTCTCTAAAGGAGAGCTTCTGATTTGGAGTCTAAGTATGGTTTTTAGGTCCAAACTTTTTAGTGTTCGTACAGATCCGAAATCAGAGTAGTTAAAGTTTGATTTTTTTGGGCACTTAATGAGGGATATAAATTAGTCGAACAATCTTGGGGATATTAAATATAATATTGAATGTGTGATTTTTGGTAAAATTTATAAAGGTCAGTAGGTGTGGTTTAAAAAATGGTATAGTGACACTAAAATTCTGCATTTTCGGGTAAATTGTTGAACATTAAAAAAGTGTGTAAACGAATTGGTAAATGTTGGGCATGGTGTCGGGGTGACCCATGAGGGTAATTAAACACTTATACATCCATCATATGATGTTACATAGGCATAAACATTTTGGGCATAGTCGCGTGTAACATGCGTTTTGTTTTGATTTTATAGTTTTGTGCAATGAGTTAGGAAATTGCTTAGCTTCAGGTGAGTTTCATAGCCCTTTTTTCTTATGTTTTCTTGGGGTGAAAATGATGCTATGAGTTTAAATGTTTTAGTTACTGTGATAATGTGTTTTAAAATAGGCATGGGCTATACGAGACTATTGTATGTTATGTGCTACTTGCTAATATTATATGGATTGTTGTGCTTGAGCGTGACCGTCTTAAGGCATTGATGGATTGGTAGAAGTGAGCGTGATCGTCTCAATTGTTTAGATTGTTAATAGTGAGATCGTGTCATCTCGTTGCTGTGGATTGCTTAATAGTGAGCAGATCATTCGTTTATGTGGATTGGGCTAGGTTAGTTTCTATTGTTTGTGATCTTTGAGCGTGAGTATCACAATATGGGGTTGATGTGATTGATGTTAATTGTTTGATAGTTCGTTGTATGTTCTTCTATGTTAGTTTTATTTATCACAGTGATTCAAGGTAGTTATTGCGTGTCTTAAACTTTGACTCTCAACAACATTATGTGACGTTTTAAGCTC
Source organism: Tanacetum coccineum (assembly GCA_026074375.1). Classification (NCBI taxonomy): domain Eukaryota; kingdom Viridiplantae; phylum Streptophyta; class Magnoliopsida; order Asterales; family Asteraceae; genus Tanacetum; species Tanacetum coccineum. The sequence continues at coordinate 45,979 of BQNB010020528.1, forward strand.
ATTTTTAGGTGAGCATATGGGATTAAGATAGAGAGAGGTGGCTAGAAAGGAGGACCATAGATGTCATGGAGTTTGTTTGGTTTTTTGTCTTGGATTATTGCATTGTTTGAGTTATGGATACTTGTTGCATGTCTTTCTATTGGCGAGAACTTTTGTTTCATCAATAAAGACGCCTTTTGGATTTGGATTAGTTTTATGGGTATTGTTATGACACTTTGTGTCTATACTTTGCTTATTTATTGCATGTAGAATTCTATTTATAGATGCCATTGTGTTGTGATGATATCCATGATGCTACGCCTCGCGTTTCCGCCTTGGCGGGGTATGACAAGAAGAACCTTCTAGCCTTCAGGACGCTTCCTCCTCTTCTAATCTTGGCCCTTAATCTCTAACCGCCTCTAAATCATATCATCTTGACCTTTGGATTGTGTACAAGTCCCATCATCCAATCAAATGATGTGGGATTGCCTGCGTGGCTCCCAAACGTGTTAGACGTGTCAGGGGATTGTACTTTTAGAATCCTTTGGATGAAAACTTGGTTGATTTTACCCTGGTTATTGCTTGCCCTATAAAAATAAATAGGGAGGGAAAAAGGAAAGGAGCATAGTAATATTGACTCGGGTTGACCTGTTTTTATAAAAGGGTGACATGGGTTAGGTTATTGGGCTTGGGCTTAATTTGGCTAGACATAGATATGAAATGGGTTTAGGATTTATAATAAATGGGTTAAGGCTTATGGTTAATAAGTATAACCCTTAATGGGCTGACCCGGCCCATTAAAAATGCATACGCCTTTGGCTTCGATTTTTCGCGCTCATTCTATTCCCGTGCTCGGCTTTGTCCGTTTTGCCTTTATTTTTTTGTCCTTTTGTTGAATATCTGATACATGCAAGACACAAATCACAAAATATACATATACAATGCATTTTTATTTGTTTTTTGGTTATTTTTGGTCTTTTTAGCTCATTTAATTAGGTAAAAGGTATGTGTATTTAAACACATACCATGGATCTTGGTCATTTACTGGTCTGATATCTGCATCCTCAGCATGTGTATCATTCCCGGATATGTCGCTTGTATCATGCTTTCCAGACTTTACCCCACTGCTTTCTGTAACAACCAACCCATCATCCAATGCTTTACTAGAATCAACTTTTCCCTCTTTTGTCTGCATCTGTCTTTCATTCACCCTGCTGTCATACTCTTTTTTATGATGTGCTCTTTCATCAATGGACTTCTTAACAGATTCCATGTGTTGGATTAGTGTATCATGGAACTGTTGAACCTCGGTTTGAGTGTATGCTAGAAAGTAATTGCGTATCATTAGACCATCATCATCATCAAAAGAGAATCGTGAATTGATAAACGTTGAAACTGTTATCTTAGTTACTCTAATAACATGCATGGATCCAATTTTTTGAAATTCTTCTTTGTCAAGTTGCTTTTCTAGTTGATCCAAGTTTAGTAACATTGTGCCTGTAAAAGTCTGAACATCTTCATCAAAGAGTGTCGCAAATGCCTCACACAATCCTTCCCTCGTTCGAGTTCTTTTTAAGTCGTTGTTTGTCAGAACCTTGAGATGTGAAGTAAGTAGTCGAAAATATACCATGCAACTCTTTTTTAGCTTGTCATGATTTGTTGAATTTGTTGTTCTTCGAATTTGAACACGAGGAGAGAGAGAGTTTCTTTCGTTTCCATTTTAATCGTGATGTGAAGTGAAAATGATTTGTAGGATCTTAAGTAGGTAAATTGATGTTGTTGTGGTTTGTTGTCAATGAATCAGTGTTGTTATGATAGTACTTTGTTTGTTTTATGAGTTAACGAAGGACTAACAATGAAATTATGAAGTCGTTAAGGGATCTTTGTTGTAAATGTTAACTATTATTAAAGTTTTGTACAAGCACGAACTAACGATGCAACACTTTGTTAACAATGGACTAACAGTGAAAGTGATTAAAAACTAAAACTAAAAATGAGAGTGTTTGAAAAAGGTTAAAACTAGAACTAAAAATGAAATTGATTACTAATTAAGGGTTAAAAGTGAAAATTATAAAATAATTTGAACCTTTAATATTGAACCCTTTCAAAATAATTTTGAACTCATTAATTAACTAATGTTGTAAACATTTACATATGCATGTCAAGTATATTGATCTTCTTCTTTATAGAAACACTTAACGTAGTAACGTAGGTTATGAATTGCTCATGGTTTCGATTTTTAATGATTAGGCAAAAATAAATATGTAACGATGATCGTTGAGAGATCGCGATGCTAATGGTAGTCGTTAAAATACCTGCGAACAACGAAACTCGAAACCTAAAAACTGAAAAACCAAGACTAACGTTTGTAACTATCTTTAATTTGTTACACGTTTTCTTCTAAATACATATTTCACAGAATTGGGGAAATTTTGGGCAGAGTTTCGTTTTAGAAAATGACATAAACCACAAAGATTTGTAAACCCTGTTACATAAACCGCAAAGATACTATAAGACACAAATCGCAGTGTAATGTTTTCACAACCGCTGTGCAATTGTTTTGCACAAACCCGCTTGTACTTTCATTTTTTTGTCTTTTTGCCAAACAAACAAAACAATCGTACAATAAGCTAAAATGATGGATCTGTGTTCCCTTGTCTTGTTTAAACCTTGTAGACCAATCAAAGAAAATAAGCAAGCTAAAAAGCTCTTTAAACTCCAAAATAAGCAGTTTAACCCCGGTAATAAGCTACGTACAGAACTCCAAATAAGCTACTTTTAGGATGGTAATGAAAGTTTTGTGCCTTTGTTTTTAAACTAAGAAACAGACCTAATAGCCTATAAACGTAAGACGCGACTTTTTGCTAGAAAATAAGCCTTAATAAGTTGTGTTTAAGCACAGACAAGCTACGAAACCAAACAAACAATAAGCAATAACTTTTTTTAAAGAAGAAAGTACAACTTTTGAGGAAGTTTTTAAGCTTAAAAAACTAATAACAAAGAAATAAGCCCGTGACCTAATAAGTTGTAAAAAGCTTTAAATAAGCTGTCAAATAAGACACGAAATATTACTATGAATATGCTAGTTACTGGTTTTTAAGTAAAAAATAAATAAAAACTTTTGTCTCATAAGCACAACAAAAAAATGACACTAATTAGTCACTAACTAGTAATGATAGAAAAAGATAAAAAAAACTGTTAAAAGCCCTGGTATGTGCTTAATTACACATACCATTTACCTAGGAAAACGTGCCTAAAAGACTAAAAACATACCAAGAGTACATTATATTTGTGTGTTTTGCATTTATATTGTGCATGTAACGGATATCTAAGAAAAGGACAAAAACGAAGCCAAACGGTAAAACCAGAGCACGGAAAGGAAGATCGGTTCGTGAAAAGCCAAAAAGTCAACGTCAACCCCGACAAAACCAAAGTCAAACCCGACAAGTCAAGGTCAAATCAGAATCCGTAACCAAAGAATACTTAATGGGCCAACCCTTACCATCTAATGGGCATGGCAGCCCATGAAGTGTTAATGACAAGACTTATCAAGCAAAAGCCTAACTCTATAAATTGCAAACCCTTTCTAATCAAACAGGGCCCAATCCTAAGCCCAAATCTTTTAACTGTAAAGACTTAACAACCATTCCAAAGCGGTTAGTCTTTTATTTCACCACAAACAAAAAAGGGACCATCATTGCAATAAGTACTATACAACTTCGGGGACTGGAAGTAGTATTAATCACAAAAAAAAAAATCATTTTCACATAAGGATGTGGGTGTAAAAACACACTATACTTAATGAGGGACCAACCTGCCAAACCACAAACCTTTTACCAGTTAAACATAAAATGTTTTCCGCCAATTCCCCAGTCATCACCCTGTCACTTCACCTACGTTACTGTACCCCCAAACAAAACCATCCCTTTCCCTTAACCCCATTTCATCACATGGTGTATTTTCCATGTTGGCAATCCCCTAACACCCCATTCGTCAATGAAAAAAAAGATAAGAAAATCAAGGGTTTTGATCACAAGACTTGGAGAACACACATTTTGGACGATTGAGATGACTTTTGGGACTCACTCACACAAGAAACACAAGTGCTCAAATGTCTCACAGAACAAGCACAACAAGAATCCCAAGACTTAGAATATCTTAGTATAAGTAGAAGTCCATTGTAGCTTATTTTGGGGTGTCAAGTCTTGTTTTAACTAATTTGACCATTTTTAATACTGTCATTTAAATTCTGTCATTTAAATTTTAAAGCATTGTAATCTTTTTCAAGTTAATGAAATTTTAAGTTCTTCTTTAAATATTGTCATTTACTTTAAGTTGTTTTTTAAATCCTGTTATTAAGCTCTTACATAAGCTTTTGGTTCATTCAAAGCCTATATAAAAGCTTGTTTTCATATCTGTCTTAAAAATCATAAACATTTACCAAAAATCACAAAAATCTGTCACTCATTTTGAAGCAAGGTAAATCATGGATGGCCTTGGTTTAGTGCTTCTTGGGAAGCTATAGGAATGGTGTATAAGCTGTTTTGAGTGCTTATTCTCTTGACAAAAGCTTTGGACCTTTGTGAGTTCTCATTTTCCATTTTCTGCTTATTTACTGTTCATCAGCTTATTACTGCTTACTTCCTGCTTATGATTGCTTATTTATGTTGTTTTATGCTTGTTTGTCATTATTTATTGCGTATATGTCATTTAGTTAAGTTTTAATTTAAAACTGTCTTTAATAGCTCAAATCTGCCAATTTGTTGTTTGCTTATTTAAGTGCTTATTTCTGTTTTCATAGTGCTTAATATTGCTTGACATTAGTTGTTTGCCATCCGCTCTCAAAATTTCTTGCTTAAATCTTTATAAATCAGTTCAAAAATAGATTTAAGAAACTTAAAGGGGTGTTTGGTTTAAGATTAAAAATGGGTCAAAAGAGTTTTTAAACTGATTTGGGTCATAAAGTCTTCTTTAACAAGCCTTTTTAAGTCATTCTAATCTATTTTAAAAGGTCTTAAAGTTTAAAAACAAGTTTTGAGGTGTTGTGTATAAGTCCCTTAAATCTATGCTTTTAAAATCTTTTCAAACTGTTTTTTTTTATTCTTGATTAAAAGGTTGTTTTTAGGTTTGGTTTATGTTTTACTTTAAGTTTAAATGCAGTAGGAAAGAAGTGGTAATGTGTGTTTTAGTTTTGTAACTCAATCTGTCAAGTGCATTCTTTTAGATTTAAAGTTTTAAAAAGTCAATTTTAGATCACAAATTTAGATAAGTCAAGATTGGTTTTAGGTTCTGATTTTTTTACACATAAGCTCATTGGTGTACCAAGTCAATCTGTTTCAGATTATTCTATATTTTTAACTTATTTTAGCTAGCTTAAATTAGGTCTGCATATAGCAAATTGTCTTTTGAAAGAAAACCAAAAAAGTGCAATCTGTTTGAGCAGCCCTTTTCTTAAGCCTTTTTCATAGCTCAAATGTGTTTCAAAATGTTTTTTGATTGATGATTATTGTAGCTTATTGTTTAAGCTTTTTATGGGTATAAGCGGTATAGCCATAAGTATCCATTAGGTGGCTTAAAATTAAGCCCAAAAGTGCCCTTGTGCCTGTTTTGATTGACAGTTTTAACCCAAAGTGCTTATTTGTCTTATTATGTATTTGCTGTTAGGATTGTTAACTTCTTATGTTATTTGCTTATTAGGTTAGTTTTAAGTCATTCTAGCTTATTTTACTTAGGTTAAAGCTTATTTGAGCTCTTTAGCATTTCTAGTCTAAAACTTAGTTTAAAAAGCCTTTTAAGGAATTTTGTCATTTTTTTAGTTTAGCTTATTTTCTTTGCTTATTTATGTTCCCATTTGCTCATTAGGTGTAGCTTATAGCCTGTGTTAGTTTCTTTTTCTTTTTCACTAGCTTATTAAGACAAACAGTTTAGCCATTTAGTCGTTTAGTGTAATTAAGCCTTCTGTCACTCATTTTAGCTTATTTCTGAGCTTATTTTTAAGTTTTAAAAATTTTGTTTTCATTAAAGTTGTGTGTTTACAGTTTATTTATAAGCTGTGTAAAAAAATTTAGAAAAAAAAAACAAAAAGGGAAGGTGGAAGTCCAAGGTGAGCAAGGCTCGAACCTTGGACCTCAACACCCTCAACCTCTTACACACACACTGCACTACACACCCGCCCTTGGGTCTTTTTCAGTTTTCTTTTGCAAAATTTATTATTTAACCCCTTTTTAGTCATTTAAGCTATAAGCTCGTTTTTGCTTATTTCCGGCTTATTTAAATAAGTTGTTCCACCCATTTTATTTTTCCTAGATCAAGCACTATTTAAAGGACTTTTCATAATTTTTTCAAATTTTTCCAAGATCATTTAGTATTTTTAATTAATTTTTCTTATTAAAACTGTTTTTAATTCATATTAAATAAAATAAAAATCAAAAAAATATAATTCTTTTTTTAAAATTTTTTTTATCATTTAGGACTTAGAAAAATTAAATTTGCATTCGTAGGGTTAAATTTTTAGAATTTCGATTTTTAAAGAACGAGATTTAATCCCGTTATTGTTTTTAGGTTTTAAGCTTTAGTTGCTTTCGTTTTTAGGTTTTCTTTACTTTTCTTTGCTTATTATCAGTAGAATTAGAATCCAAACCCAAAAACTTTAAAATCATTCAAAAACGCGATCACGAACTTAATCCCGATTCTCAATTCACACCTCGACGAGAAACGACCCTGGAGATTTTAGATTTTGCTTTGGTCAAAAGTAATTTCTTTGAATCTTTTGGAATACGTATACTATATATTATAATTACCCTTAAAAAGGTGGTTATCATTTTGGCGCCGCTGCCGGGGAGGTGTGCTACGATTATCGTGTTCGTTTGAAGATTAGTTTTTGAAGACCCTTCCTCGTGAAGTTATCATTTTCCGTTTGTGAAATATTTTTTTTTTTTTTTTATCTTATTATTAAAAATAAAAAAAATACTAACAATACTTTTCCTAAAGTATTGAAAGTACCAAAAAAAAATGAAAAACCAACAAAACAAATCGTGTTGTTAATCGTTGTAATCGGCTCACCTTTGAATTACAAACTATAAGGATGGTATAAGGCGGGCTTGATCCAAGGAACATCGCCCAAAAAGGAAGAACGCTTTTAAATCGCTTCGGCGTGCTAATTCCTTCCGCTCTCTTGTGCGTAGTTTAAAGAGCTACCGTGGACTTTTAACATCCGGTTACCAAAAATATTGTGTTGTTCTTGTATTTAGTGCATGCGCACTCGCTCTTCTTCGAATCTAGTTGGTGAATCTTCTCCTAATCCAACTACTTCAAATCCGAGACGTCGTAACCGTAGACGTTCAAAACAAAGAGTCGAACCTTTTTCTCTTGAAGAATCTCCCGTAGATACGATGGCCGATCAACGTACTATGGCGGAATTGCTCCGTGCACCCACCGAGGGTTATGCAGAGGCAATTGTGGTTCCACCAATTCTTGCTGAGCATTTCGAGCTCAAGCATAGTCTCATTAATATGATGACTTCGGACCAATTCTTCGAACTTGAGAAAGACAATCCTCGTGATCACATTCGTTGGTTTAACAAAATAACCTCCACAATAAAATACAAGGATGTGCCTAACTCGGCGATTAAGCTTATGCTTTTTCCATTCTCTCTTGCGGGGGCAGCCCGTCGTTGGCTCGAAAAAGAACCCCCTCGTTCTATTCTCACTTGGGATGATCTTGTTTCCAAATTCATCAATGAATTCTTTCCTCCCTCAAGAACGACAAATCTCCGAAATGAAATTTCCACCTTTCAACAACGTTTTGGTGAATCGTTTCATGAGGCATGGGACTGTTACAAAGATCTCCTTCGTGCTTGCCCTCATCATGGTTTTACCGAATTGCACCAACTTGATACCTTCTACAATGCCTTAAACCCAACAGACCAAGATTTTTGAATTTTGACGTCCGGTGGTAATCTTTAGAAAGAAGTACTCGAGATGTGTTGACGATTATCAAAAAACAAATCAAGGTCCGCAATTCACGAAACAAATCGATTGTTTCTCAAGTGAAATCAAGTGATGTTAATTCTTCTTCTTCCTCTGAGATAGCCAAAATTCAATCTGCAGTATTCAGCATAAAGTGTTGTGACTACCGCAAGACGCTATTCTTAAACAATTCCAAGCAACCCCACCTCCAGCTTCCGTAAAAGCCATTGAGGAAATTTGTGTTACTTACGGTGGTGCTCATCCTTATTATCAGTGTCTCGCCGCCGATGGCAAGACTTTTCGGGATAATATTCAAGGATACGTTTCAGCAGCCGTGGTTAACTACAATCAGGGTAATTTCGGTTATCGTCCTTCGAGTGTGGCTAATCAAATTCGACCACCGGGTTTTGCTCAACCAAATGTGAAAAATAATCAAAACTGGTTTAGCCAACCTCAAGGATATAATCGAGGAAACAATTTCAATCAAGATACATCTTATCAAGCTCCAACTCAACAAAATTAAGTGGTCCTTTAGTGTAGTTGGAGAAAAATTAGAGGATAAATGATGGTTAATATAAAAGTCATGCAAGCTCAAATTAACAATGTGAAAAATGAGTTAAGAAATGAAATGCAAACTTCGATTCAAGCATGAGCTTAGAACATGATGGGCTAGCTATTTCCAAATGAAACCCCGTTCTATTTCGGGTTGGGATCTCTCCCTAGAACACCATTGCTATCCTCGAAAGGTGAATTGAAAGCCATCACCACCCGAAGTGGTCTTGTTCTTGATGGACCTTCCGTTCCTATGCCTCCTTCATTCATTAATCCAGAGGAGGATGAACGTGTAGAGGAGACTTTAACGGACCCGGAACTCGCTGAGTATACCATTAAGGTCCCACCTTCTCTTGTCTGAAAAGCTAAACCAACTTCTCTAAAGAACTATGTGGTGCACAAAAGGGATCCTCTTCACCTCAATATCCCTTATCCTTCAATAATGCACCAAGAAAAACAACAAGAGAAAGATGAAGTCCAAATTCACAAATTTTGGCAAATGTTTAAACAACTTTATGTCAATATCTCTTTTTTCGATGCTTTAATTCTTATCCCGAAATACCAAAAGATGCTTAAGAGTCTCCTTTCCAATAAGGAGAAGCTTATAGAATTGGCAAACACACCCGTTAGTGAAAATTGCTCAGCGGTTATCCTAAAGAAGCTTCCCGAAAAGCTAGGTGACCCTGGGAAATTTCTCATTCCGTGTGGTTTTAATGAGCTCAAGTGCAAAGCCCTAGCCGATCTAGGTGCTAGCATCAACTTGATGCCACTCTCGGTGTGGAAAGAGTTAGGATTACCCGAGCTTATTTCCACCCAAATGACTCTTGAACTTGCTAACCGTGATATTTGCACTCCGAAAGGAATTGCAAGAGATGTCTTTGTTTCGGTTGGAAAGTTCACATTCCCCGCTGATTTTGTCATTGTTGATTATGAGAGCGATCCACATGTCCCCCTCATCTTGGGAAGACCATTCTTACGGACCGCTCGTGCTTTGATTGACGTTCATGGAGAAGAAATGATTCTCCGTGATGGTAATGAAAGACTAATCTTGAACATGAGAAATGACACTTCAAGCTATTCAAACGAACCTCATCAAGAATCAATCAACATGATTGATGTCTACAATGTTTCACATGAGGAAATTTGTGAAGATTCGTTTGCAACAAATCATCCAAGTGGCAATCCCACTTCTCCTTTCTCTTCTCATACCGATTTAACTTCACCGGAAGTTATCAATCAATTGAGTGTCAATCCCACTCCGATTTCGGAACCCGAGACCAAGTCTTCTTGTTTTTCCCCGACATTTATCTCCCTCGAAGAAAGTGATTTAATTTGGGAAGAATTCAAAGCTTATCTCGTAAGTGATTCATTTCCACCGGGAAATAGTAATCCTTCATCTCTTCTCCATCATTTTCTTAATTCTTTAAGTGGCAGTACCACTTCTTCTTCACCTAGTCTCCCGATTTCTGAGATAAGCGACTATTTTCTTGAAGAGTTCGCCAATAAACTCGCTCTTATCACATTTTTACCAGAAAATGATGATCTTCCCTTTATTGCCGAATCAAATCTTCGAGAATTAGAGTATTTGCTTAGCCATGATCCTATCAAGGAAATGGATTCTATTCTCGAAGATTCGGTTGATGAAAATTTTCCCGATGACAATCTTGTTGATACCATCTCTGAGATGTTCACCGATGAATATTATATGATGATTCGAATATGAACTTGGTTGAACTTGAGTTAGAATAGACGAGGATGTTTAGGTGATCCTTTTGACTTCAAAGAAAGGATAAAATCAAAAGAGACTAAACCTCTTATTGATGAACTTGATCCCCCTAAATCAAGTGATTTCCTTCTTTCCCCCAAGTGTGACTCGGTTCTCTATGAGGATTTTTACGAGGTTGATGCTTTGCCTTCAACCAATAACAAGGACAAAGTATTTAATTCGGGTATACTCATTCATGAGAACCTTTTTGAAGTCACTATTCGAGCAACACCGGATAAGAATGTAAAGAAGATATCCATATATAATGCTTCTTTAATTCTTGAGGATTTTAATCCTCCTCTTAATGAACTTTCCTTTCACAAAGAAGGTTACCCCGGGTCTGAAACGCTACTCCGTTTTCATTCGGAAATTAGGAAAAAGTTTTCAAACCCCAGGATTCTCACTTCTAAAGGAGTTTATACTTCTCTTCTCCCGTAATTATCTCATCGGGACTCTAAAGCCTTCAAAGTCATTAAAAATTTTGAAAGCCCGATGGAGATTTTTCCTTGCTCTTATGGAGAGGACATCCGTATTTTGGATGTTCCGTGTCTCCATTTCTATCCCCCATGAACAACTCAATTCGGGGACGGGTCAAGCTAAGTGACCTTAAACAAGCGCTTCGTGGGTGGCAACCCATGCTTATCCTAATATAATTATATAGTAGTAATGAATAAGTGTGTTGTTGAGAGGCTCGCCTCTTCCATTTTTCTGTGTTTCGTGTTTTGTGTCCAGGATTGCCCAGATGTTGAAGCCTCTCGTGCTCATGGTTTTGTCCTTCGTTCACTCGAGCTTCACATCCCTCCAATCTTCATTATGGGAATCCAATAACCAAATCTTATCGACTACGTTTTCTGTAAGCATACTGAATAAACGCGCTTAGGATTTACGTAGAGACCCTTCTTAAAACATTGAGGACAATGTTCAGTTCTAGTATGGGGGGATCTATCGATTTGATTATGCCTGCAGTCGTTGTTTTCACGTAATCCCGTTTTTACCACCAAAATACCAAAAAAATGAAAAATTTTCAAAAATAAAATAAGTTTTTTATCACAATTTTGACTTTCCTGCTGGGTAGAATAAGAATAAATTTTGACCTCGATCGAGCGTATTGAGCTCTAGCTTGTCCCTTAACTTTTAGACTAAGCAAATCTGGATCTTTTATTAAAAGATTTATAAATTTGCGAAGAACGAGAAATGATAGAGTTAATTATGAGTTAGATGCTAAACAAGGATTAGTTGGAAATCTTAAGAGCTCATAAGTGTAGTTTGTGGCTTTTCTCTCCCATAAGCTTCTAACCGGACTAATAATACGTGCTCTCTTCGAAAATTAAACTTAAATCAACAATTTTTTTGAAGTATAGATTCCGATATCAATAATTTTAGTCTTAGTTCAAATTTATACTTAAATTTTTTTTAAAGAAATTTTCTCTATATCGTGGTATTATATGTTAAAAAAATGATGAAAAATGAGGTAATAATAATAATAATAAACTGTGGGCTAATAAAAGTTTACTGCATCTTGCCGGCTCACAACCGATGTTGCAGTCTTCTAAATAAGGCACATAGTAATTATCTGAGACTGATAAAAGTTTGCTGCATCTTGCTGGCTCACAACCGATGTTGCAGCCTTCTAAAAGGTTGAGGATTTCATTAGTTTAAAGGATGTGTAATTATATTAAGTGTAGTAAATGTGAATTAATAAATATAAGGAAAATCTCTCTTTCTTAAATTTAAATATGCTTTTGAACTAAGACTATTACATTTTAAGTTGTGATTTTATGTATATACGGGAAACCTAAGAGTTTTTGAAACCGAAGGTCCGTGAGTCTCGATACTAGTCTCTGTGGGGTGTCAAAAGCCTGGTCACTTAGCCGCAAGGTTGGGATGTGCCAAGACAAAAGTCGCTACATGGGATGATCTCGCCTTCAAACTCATTATTCTCGGGTGGAACGTGAAGCATAGAAAAAATTTGTAAAACGTTGATAGAAAGATGTATTTTGTATATCTTTCTATGGTTGAAATTCGAAATGGCACATTCACCTAAGATATAATAATTGTCGGGAGCGAAAAGTTTCACAAGTTACAAATATGAGTAGTGTTAGCATCTTTACTTGTATTTAACGGTGGTTTCGTTTTAAGCTTGGTTTAGAATAAGTGAAAAGTCGGGAACGATGAATTTATCCTTTTTGGGGCATTTTAGGATTGAAATGTTTCTTGTTCAATGATCTCTAAAAGTTATAAAATAACGAAAGTCAAACACGTTAGTTAGTTGCTTAAAAAGAAAAGTACAAAAAATAAGAAAAAGAAAAAAATACAAAAATATGTGTGTGAATAAGTGTAAATATTTAAAAATTGTCAAAATGGGGCTTTTCAAAACTTATGAGTCTTTAATTCTCTTTGATGAACATTTAACTACTTTTTGAGGTAATTAATCGAGGGGGATTGAGATTCTTAGTTTTTCTAAGTGTTTACTTATGGCATTGCGTGAGGACACGACAATATCTTAGTATGTGAGATTTTGGTATGTGCTTAAATACACATACATTTGACCTAATAAAACGTACTTAAAAGACTAAAAACATACCAAAAATAAATTATAATTGTGTGTTTTGCATTTATGTTGTGCAGATAACGGATATCTAGGAAAAGGACAAAAACGAAGCCAAAAACGACAAAACCGAGCACGAGAATGAAAAGAGCGTGAAAAGTCAAAAAGTCAAAGTCAAAGACGAAGCCGGTATCGAAGAAATGTTAAATGGGCCAACCCGTACCCATCTAATGGGCCGGGTCAGCCCATTAAAACATTATGAAGACCATAAAAAGCCCAAAGTCAAATATATACTTACCCGGCCCAATAACAAAGCCCAAACCCACTTAACAGCCCAACCATATGGCTGTTAAGTCATTTACAAAACCAATCCTTGTTCCTTCACACCGTTAGTCCAAAAGGACTAACAATGTCAGTCCAAAAGGACTAACGGTGCAAACACTTATCAAATTCAGGGGATTAACGACCGTTATCTTCTAATTCCCCAAAAACGTATAAAACCCTTTCCCGCCACTACTATTCATCCATCCTCTCCACCTCGGCCTCTGCAACCTCAGACAAAAACATCACTTTCCCATTAAACCTCACATCATAAAACACCAATTCCACCTTAGCAATCCCCTTAAACCTTATTCGTTGATGGGACAACAACAAAGGATGAAGGGCTAAGATCAAACTACTTGGTGAACACTCAAGATGGACGGCTATGATGATGATTTGAAGTCACTCACACAACTAACACACCTCTTGTTTCTCTCAGTGAAGAAACACAAGTCCAAGAACCCAAGATAGTTAACTTTTCTATAAATAGGGCCTCATTGTAAGCCTTTAGAAAGTATTTTTTGAAATAGTTTTTAATCTAAGTTTTTAAATTTTCACTTATATAAAGTTTTAAGTTTATGGTAATTTTACTTTTAAAATTCTGTACTCTTGTTTTTAAGTTAATGAAATGTTAATTTTTTATAAATTACCTGTTTTAAAGGTTAATCATTATAATATGTTTTGAAAACTTTTGTTTAAAACACACAAAGCTCTTTATACTACTTAAAATCTGTTAACTTAAGAACTATAAGTTTTCCAATAACTTATAATGCCTAAGTCATTTTTTACCAAAATTTACTAAAAAAAGCTATTTAGAAGATAAGCCAGAAAAGGAATGGCTTATAGGGGTTTTACTAGCTTGTTTTACACAAGCTAGAGCTTGTAGATAAGCTCTCTAAGAGCCCTTTTATCCCTGTTTTGAGCAAGGGATTTGTAAGTCTACTCATTTTCCATTTTTTAAGACTTATTTACTGTTCATCTGCTTATTACTGCTTATTGTTGCTTATTAACTTACTTCCTGCTTATGATTGCTTATTTATGTTGTTTTATGCTTGTTTGTCATTATTTATTGCTTGTATGTCATTTAGTAAAGTTTTCATTTAAAACTGTCTTTAATATCTCGAATCTGCTTAATCTGTCTTGCTTATTTTGAGTGCTTATTCTTGTGTTATTATTGCTGCTTATTTCTTATTATTCATTGTTGGCCATCTGTCCTTTAAGAATCTTGCTCAAATCTTTGAAAATCAGCTTAAAAGGGGATTTTTCAAACTTAACGGGGTATTTGGTTTAAGGACCAAAATGGGTCAAAAATTGGTGTAAAACTGTTTGGGTCATTTTGCTAACTTTAACAAGCCTTTTTTAAGTCATATTAACCTATTTTTAAAATTTTAAAGTCTTAAAGCTAGTTTTAAGGTTTTATCTAATAGTTGCTTAATTTTGTGGTTTTTAAACAGTGTAGTTTAGCTTATTTGATTATGACTTTTAAAATAGCTTTTTCATGCTTGTTTATGCTTCACAATGCAATAGGTTAGGAGTAGTTTAAGTGTGCAATTCCAATTGCATTCTTTTGTCAAAATCTGTCAAGTATCATAGTTTTCTCTTTTTCAAAGTAAAAATCCATTTTCAATCTCAAATTTAGGTAGGTTAACGTAAGAATCAAGGTCTAATTTTCTTAGCATTAGCTTATTAGATATAGAACTCTATTTGTTTTAGCTTATTTCATATTTTAGAATTTATTTACTAGCTTAAATTAGGCCTGCAAATAGCCTAGTTGTCTTTTAAAAAGAAAACCAAAACTCAGTAGCTACTTAGTGTAGTTAGCTTTTTCATCAAGCTTTTTCATGGCTTATTTGATTTTCAAATTGGTTTTTGATTGTTGTTTTAGATAGCTTATTGTTTAAGCTTTTTAGTGGTACAAGTCATTTTGCCATAAGGTTTTGTCTACTAGCTTAAAATAAACTCAAAAGTGCCTTTAGAGACTGTTTGGTTAACAGTTTTAGCCTAAAGAGCTTATTTGCTTATTTAAGCATTTTAGCTGTTAGGTTTGCTTTATTTAGGTTTAGATTTGCTTATTATGTTAGTTTCAAGCCATTTTAGCTTATTTTACCTAGGTTAGAGCTTATTCAAGCTTATTAACCTTTTAACTTAGAAAATTTTAGTTTAAAGCCCTTTTGAGGAATTTTGTCATTTTAAGCTTAGTGCAGCTTATTTTCTTTGCTTATTTATGTTCCCATTTGCTCATTAGGTGTAGCTTATAGCCTGTGTTAGTTTCTTTTTCTTTTTCACTAGCTTATTAAGACAAACAGTTTAGCCATTTAGTTGTAATTAAGCCTTCTGTCACTCTTTTTAGCTTATTTCTGAGCTTATTTTAAGTTTTAAAAATTTTGTTTTCATTAAAGTTGTGTGTTTACATCTTATTTATAAGTTGTGTAAAAAAAATTAGAAAAAAAAGCAAAAAGGGAAGGTGGAAGTCCAAGGTGAGCAA
Organism: Tanacetum coccineum; assembly: GCA_026074375.1. NCBI lineage: Eukaryota > Viridiplantae > Streptophyta > Magnoliopsida > Asterales > Asteraceae > Tanacetum > Tanacetum coccineum. The sequence continues at coordinate 61,596 of BQNB010020528.1, forward strand.
GGCTCGAACCTTGGACCTCAACACCCTCAACCTCTTACACACACACTGCACTACACACTCGCCCTTGGGTCTTTTTTAGTTTTGTTTTGCAAAATTTATTATTTACCCCCTTTTTAGTCATTTAAGCTATAAGCCCGTTTTTGCTTATTTCTGGCTTATTTAAATAAGTTGTTCCACCCATTTTAATTTTCCTAGATCAAGCACTGTTTAAAGGACTTTTCAGAATTTTTTCAGATTTTTCCAAGATCGTTTAGTATTTTTAATTAATTTTTCTTATTAAAACTGTTTTTAATTCATATTAAATAAAATAAAAATCAAAAAATAGAATTCTTTTTTTTTAAATTTTCTTTTATCGTTTAGGACTTAGAAAAATTAAATTTGCATTCGTAGGGTTAAATTTTTAGAATTTCGATTTTTAAAGAACGAGATTTGAATCCCGTTCTTGTTTTTTGTGTTTTAGCTTATATTGCTTTCTTTTTAGGATTTCTTTTGCTTGTTTGTGCATTTTAATTGTAGAAATAGAATCCAAATCACAAAAATCATTAAAATCATTCAAAAACGCGATCACGAACTTAATCCCGATTCTCAATTCACACCTCGACGGGAAACGACCCGGGAGATTTTAGATTTTGCTTTGGTCAAAAGTAATTTCTTTGAATCTTCTGGAATACGTATACTATATATTATAATTACCCCTAAAAAGGTGGTTATCAGGTATCTTTTAGGTTAAAGGTTTAATGGGATTGGATTTGAGATAAATTTGCCTTCGGCTTCGATTTCTTGTACTCTTTCCATTCTCGTGCCCAGTTTTGTTCGTTTTGCTTCATTTTTGTCTTTTTGTGCAATATCCGTTACCTGCAAGACACAATTCACAATACAAACGAATACAATGCATGTTTCTGTATTTATTGGTCATTGTTGGTCTTTTTAGCTCGTTTTATTATGTAAAAGGTATGTGTATTTAAGCACATACCAATCGTCTTGAAAATCGTAATTTAAAAACAAAACAAATGGGTAAAGGGGGGGGGTGTTTGCTTGCGTCGGGTACAAAAAGAAGGAAATAAGGGATGGTCATTTTTATATTATTGTTGTGGTGGTAAATTTACCTTTGAGATAAATGCTTATTTAGGGCTTATTTTCGAAACTTGCTTAAAGATAAGCTCATTTAGGGCTTATTTGTTTTCTTTTGGGCTTGTGGTCTCGGCGAAAGAAAGAAAGGAGGAAAAGAAATGTTGGGCTTGGCTCATTTGACTTTTTGGCTTATATAGAGCTTATTCAAGCTTATTCGAGATGATTGGTTTTGGCTTATATTCGAGCTTATAACCTATATTGATTTTGGCTTATATAATTTTGGCTTATTTGGTTTTACTTATTCGGTTTATGGCTTTTTTGGTTCGATCTTATAGCTTATTTTAGCTCGGGTTATATTTTGAGCTTATAGCTTAATTGATTTTGATCTTATTTAGCTTCGGCTTATTTGGGTATAGCTTATATTGGTTTTTGGCTCATATTTGGTTCGAGCTTATCTTGACTTATGGCTTATTATTTTGACTTATATATTGGGCTTGTGGTTTAGTTTGTTTCGGCTTATATTTTGGGCACATTTGAATTCGGCTTATTGGATTCGGTTTATGTTGGGCTTTTATATATTGGGCTTTAATGTACCTATTGATATTGGGCTTTTGTTTTGGATTGGACTTGTATACATGAATATTAGACTTTGGGCTTTATGAACCTTGTTTAATTATCGGGCTAAACTTAAAACCTTAATGGGCCATAAGGCCCAATGACTAGCAAGTGGACTTTGGACTCAAATTGGATTTAAAAGTGGCAAGTTGGACTTATAGAAGTTAAAGGGGTTAACATTTGGCTTTCGGGCCCAATAAAAGAAAATTTTGATAATTTGGATACTAAAACGAATAAATAGATTTATAAAAGTTACGAAAGTTAAAAAGAGACTTAAATTGGACGATTTTTGGTCACGTTTGGATAAGCGCATGGAAAGTATGTACTTTTTGGCATTTTGTCCGAATTTTTTGAAATTAGTGAAACAATTATTTTATGTCAACTCGACTAAAGGGCAAAAGAGTGATTTTTGTAAATATTAGGAGTTAATAGTAAACAATTGAACACGGACATGCAAAGATGATAAAGATTTTATACGTACCTCGTTAAGCCCGATAAAGAGACGAAAAGAATAAAATATTATTATTTTATTATTATATATATTTATATATTTAAATATATGTACATTAACGTTGTGAAGATATCTATTCGTTTATTTTTGATCTTTGAACTCTCACTCATTTCTCTTCAGATTTCTCTTGGACTGTTTGGTAGTTGTTTCATTTTTGTTAATGGTTATCTTTTGAGTAGTTTGTGTTGATGTTGCACTAGCCCAAGTGCATTGAATCATTTTACGTAATTACCACACAACCATGTTTTTGGATAAAGGTTTTGAAATGAGGATAAAGGTTTTGAAATGAGGATAAAGGTTTTGAAATGAGAATAAGAGTTTGGAAATAAGGATATGGATTTTGTAAAAGAATGAGGATTTTGTATGAGTAAAAGACGAACACTTGTACAATAAGATAACTTTGTATAAATATTTATGAGGTGAAATTAATGTTAGGTCGTGGCCGGGTACCGTTGTGCGTTATAGAGGCTAGTTGGTGCGTTGTAGAGGCTAGTTGGTGCGTTATAGAGATTGTTTGGTTTGTTAAGTAGAGGTTATCTGTGCGGTTATATTCATTTGTTGAGGTGAGTTCTCGTAGCCCCCATTTTTACTGTTTTTCCATTAGGGGAAAATGATACTCAAATGTGTTTTGAACTGTGCGAAACATGGTTTAGTTTTTGGGACAATTAATGTGCTTATGACTACTATGTGAATGATATATGTTGGTACGCTTTGCTGTGTGATCTTTCTGTGTGGTTCTTCACCCTAAATATACTCCAACTGGTAGTCTTTAGGTGTGGTATGTCATCGGGGTTGCGACCCTAAGAGCGTTGGTACACGCTGGTGATAAGACTATCGGGGATGATTAGTGGGGATGCTAAGTCATGGGTTCTTGATTGTTCTGCATACATTCACTGTCATATAGCACAATTGTCCAACTGTTTGAGATATTGGCACAACAAGTGGGTTTAAGGTCAAACCTACGAGCTCACCAACTTTATTGTTGGCGTTTTCGAGTATCATTTTCAGGTGTGTTGTTATCAAAGGTAATGAGGAGTATTTGGGACCAACGATGAGTACATTTGGGAGTTTATTGAAGGGCAACGGTTTGACTTTTTTCAAGGTTGCGAAATTGTAAACTTTTGTAAATAAACTTTTCAAAACAAATGTGTGGTATGATCCTGTATCTTGTGCAATGTGAATCTTAACGTCGCATTCTCTTGTTTCCACCGCTGAAGGGATGTGACAGATTGGTAATCAGAGCCAAGGTTATAAAGAATGTTGGTTTTTATAAAAAGAAAATTTTGTAAAAACGCAACTGTTAGTGCAAATATTACGGTATTTAATCTACACATTCTCCTTTGTTTTGATAATGACAAAATTTTGACTTGTAATACATATCGTTAAATGTACAAGTTACTCGTAATCATATTTCATCTCAACATACATCAACATCTATCGACGTCTCGTATCCTCGCATGTTACAACACAGGTTCGAACATGTTTGTTATGTTGCATTATGATCAAAACCTTATTTCACATTTTGCATTTTATACAAACGCATCACTTTTATATTTAC
>BQNB010020529.1:2647-65349 GCA_026074375.1 Tanacetum coccineum
ATTTCGTCTCTCTCTCTTCTCTTTTCTTGTTTTCGTGGTTCGGGTTATGAAGTGGAAGTATTAAACGGGTTCCTACAAAAGCCTACAATATATTTTGGATCAAAAAGAGCTAAATATGAGGCAGCGTAGATGGATTGAACTTCTAAGTGATTACGATTGTGTTATTCGTTATCACCCGGGAAAGGCAAATGTTGTCGCTGATGCGTTGAGCAGGAAGGATAAGGAACCGATTCGAGTATGTGATTTAGTGGTGATGGTACATAACAATTTACCTGAGTAAATTCGGAATGCACAAGTTAAAGCGTGCTAGGAGGAAAATATTGGTGTCGAAGGATTTCGTGGCGAACGGGAGCCATTTGAAGTTAGATCCGATGGTATGAAATGTCCGAAGGGACGAGTATGGTTACCATTATTTGGAGGATTAAGAGGTCTAATCATGTTGGAATCTCATAAGTCAAAATATTCCATTCATCCTGGGTCGGATAAAATGTACCATGATTTGAGAAAGTTATACTGGTGGCCTAATATGAAAGCTGACATTGCGACATATGTTAGTAAGTGCTTGACATGTGCTAAAGTCAAGGCTGAACACCAAAAGTCGTCAGGATTACTTCAGCAGCCAGAAATTCTTGTTTGGAAATGGGAGAGAATTACAATGGATTTCATTACAAAGCTTCCAAGATCATCATCTGGATATGACTCAATTTGGGTCATTGTTGACCGATTGACTAAATATGCTCACTTTATTCCGATGAATGAGAAGTATAAAATGGAGAAGCTTACTCGATTGTATTTGAAGGAGATTGTTTATAGGCACAGGGTTCCCGTGTTGATTATTTCGGACCGAGACCCTCGTTTCGCATCAAGATTTTGGAGATCTCTTCAAAAGTCATTGGGGACGAATTTAAATATGAGCACTGCTTACCATCCTGAAACTAATGGTCAGAGTGAAAGAACGATACAGACATTGGAAGACATGTTGCGTGCTTGCGTGATTGACTTTGGTAGTGGCTGGGATAAGCACTTACATTTAGCAGAATTCTCATACAATAATGGTTATAACGCTAGTATTAAAGCCGCACCTTTCGAAGCTCTATACGGAATAAAATGTAGGTCGTCTGTATGTTGGAGTGAGGTTGGAGATGCCCAATTTATGGGACCAAAAATGATTCGCGAAATGACAGAGATGATTGTGCAAATCAAGAACTGATTATTGGCTGCTCGTAGTAGATAGAAAAGTTATGCGGATGTGAGACGTAAGCCTTTGGAGTTTGAAGTGGGTGACAAAGTTATGCTGAAAGTATCACCGTGGAAAGGTGTTGTTCGATTTAGAAAACGTAGGAAATTAAGTCCCCGTTATATTAGACCATTCAAGTTTCTATCTAGAGTGGGCCCGGTGGCATATAAACTGGAATTACCCCAAGATCTTCAAGGAATACACAATACATTCCATGTTTCAAAGTTGAAGAAATGTTTATCAGATGAAGATCTTATTATTCCTCTTGATGAAGTAAGGATCGACGAAAAGTTTCATTTCATTGAAGAACCTATCAAAATCATGGATAGGGAAGTAAAGCAACTTAAGCAAAGTCGGATCCCTATAGTTAAAGTTCGATGGAATTTGAGTCGTGGACCGGAATATACTTGGGAAAGGGAGGATCAAATGTGGAAGAAATACCCTCATCACTTTGATTTTAATAAGAAGCGGACGACAAGATGAATTGATCTTCAGGGACGAAGATCCCTTTTTAGGGGGAAATGCTATGACAAACCGTCAATTTCTGGTCGTTATTTTATTCTCGAGTATTAATTATATTTTTCATTTTTATGTTGAGATATGAACTCACAACTAACCGGGAGAATTAAGCCTTACATTTGCAATTTACGTGACGTTTACAAAGAACCGGCAAATTCTACATTAAGCATCGACGCTTATATTTTCAAAATGCCATAGAAATAATTTTATTACGTTCGTTTTTATTTTTTCATATTACGTGCATTTTTCGTATTTTACGTAAAATCTTTACGAGCAATGTTTATAATTATTATTCGTCTTGTACCGTACGTAATTTAAGATTTTCAAAAAAGTATCCCAATTAATGTAGAAGTATTTTTACTGTGTTCGCTTTTACTTCGTGGTTCCGCCTTAACTCTTGTTATGTTTTAAGGCTTGCCTAGGTGTTTGAGTATTTTTGTGTGATAATGATACAACATTAGGGATTGATTCTTCATTAGTATGTTGAGTAGTAGAAGGTGGTGGTTGGGGTTCAAAGGGATGTGCTGAACCTTCACCCTCTTCTGCTTGAATTGCTAGCATACTTGGAAACAAAGGAGTGTGTTCCCCAGAAAAACCTCTTTTCATATTTCTAAAAAGTTTTGGAGTTAAAGTAGGAGGAATATATTTTCTGTTGTGGGGATTAAGGAATCTTTTGTGGTTGTCCAAAAATATTTGGATAAATCTTGGATACATTAAAAAATTATATTTACTATCCAAGTTTTTCACCATACCATCAAAAATCAATTTAGAAAAGTTAAAAGTTCTGTTTGTGGCCAAGCAAATAAGAGCAGTTGCTATATTGCTACTAAATTGTTCCTAAGAAGTTTTCTTAGGACTAAGATAGTGTAGGATGGTATGGATCAAAAACCTCCACTGAGGAGGAAATTTGCCTTTTTGAAAAGTCAGTTTATCATTAGTTAAAACCTACCCCATCAGTGAGAGTTGATCAAAAATTTCAATAGTTGGCAAAACACTAATACCATCTACATCTGCTAATTGGGAGAGTGCTCTATCATTGCTTCAGTAATAGTGAATTCTTTGCCATCAACTGTGGCAGTTATTTCTTGTTCTCTATTATCAACTGTTCTGACAGTAGCAGTCTGCCAGAACTTTTCGATTAGAGAAACATAGATAGTAGGATTCTTAGTAAGGAGCTATAACCTTTTATATGATTACATTGAGAAAAATCTAATATCTCTTCGGAATCTTCACTCATAGTTGGTTTTCTTTTAGATAAGAAAACCTATTGTTGTGTTTGTCGCAAAATTCCAAATTAGCCATTAGTGATTGAGTTATGATAAAGGTTCTGGGTTTATGTTCGTTAATGAGAATATGAGAGTTTGACAAAGGCAATTGAGATTTTATGGAAAGCGCTTAAGGGTTTTGATTAGACCGACTGAATTAAACATGGATCGTCTTTCTTTCTTGAAAGAAGTTTATTAACTGAAAGAAAGTAAAGAATTATCCAAATTTTAGACCAAATTAAGCGAAAATTTGGCTGGAAATATCTCACGGTATTATTTAATTGTCCAAAAATCTGTTATGCCCCAAACATAACACGGTACCTGCAGTACTAATTTTAGGCCTAGAGTACTAAGTAATTACCTCAACAGTACTTAAGTTTTAGATATTCAGTACTAGAATAGTTCCAGCAGTCTCTGAGTATAATGACCTAGCAGCTAATTAAACTTTGATAGTACCAGTTTAATCTTCAATTTCGTTCCAAAAAGCATTTCCACCATCAATTTTGATTCTCACAATCTCTCTTTTGGTTTTTATTCTCACTTTATCTCTCAATTCTTTTTCACTAATCTCTATCTGTTTTTATGTTTACTCAAATCTCTCTTTTTGTTTTTGAACTAACTACAGCTCTCATTCTTTTTCTCACTTAAATTACTCTTTTGTTTTTGGTTCACACATCTCTCTATTCTTTTAAGCTTACTTTTTATCTCTATATGTTTTTGCTTTCTCTTAAATCTTATAATATTTATTATAAGAGCAGTAGTAATGATACTTACCAGTAGTAAGTTAGGCCAACAGCACTAACTTAAAATTTTATCATTTGTTGATGTTCCATTTCATGTTCAAGGCATAGTCCAATGCATATTGACATATTAAAATCCACATCAATCAATGCCGTCAGGGGTTAAGAATTCCAATACTAGCTAGTAAGTATTAAAATCTGTGCCAAATCAAATGCCTTTTGTGAGCTAGTCTTGAACATTCAGATCTGTGGGAACATTTTGCTCTCTGAATAAGTATTTCTTATGAATTCTCTGATGAGTCTTTTATTGAGTGATGTCTAAATCTATTGTTGCTTAGTATTTGAGTTGGAAACTCTGGATTCTAACTATGCAGATGGTGCTTTCCTTGTCACAATGAGATCTTGGTATTCATGAAGTTGTATCCATAAATCCAGACATTTGATTTATGAATCTGAGTACTTTGTTCCACATCAAAGAACTAGCAGCGGCTAATTACTCTGCTTCAGTAATAGAGGTAGTTACTATAGTTTGCTTCTTTGTATTGCCTGTAATGCAATCTTTTTTTTTTTTTTATGCTTCAAGAAATGATAAACCTCCTGTTATGGATTTCCTGTCAATTTCACCGATAGTCCAACCTATTCTGTATAAGCTTAAAGTCTAATGGTGTGTCCTTTGGATACCAAAGGCCTTATTTAGGTTGTCTCTTTTAAGTATCTAATGATTTCTTTTCACAGGCATGAAGATGTGAAACTTTAGGTTTGTAACTTGAACTCTTGCACAAGCATCAAACAGCCAAACATAATATCAAGTCTTAGAAGCTATATAGATACATCAAAGATTCCAATCATTGATCTATATAAGAGTGAACATAAAAATCTTCAGCTTATGTATCTATGTGCAATGGCTATAGAAGTCTCCATAGGTGTACTTGATATTTTTATTGTTGAAAAAACAAACTTCTTCACGATTTTATTCATACTTTCTTGACTGTGGAAATCCCATCATCTTTTTGAGTCACTTATAATCCTAAGAAGAAAGTGAGCTCTCCTTAGTACTAATCGGAACATCTTATGCATCATATTCTTCAAACATCAGTACAATTCTCTTTATTGTAGACCAAAAATGATTTATTCTACTTATACATTGTACTAGTAGAATATCACCTGTGACCCTTTTTAATGAACAAAGTCTTATCAATCTGACCTCTCTGAAATCCATTGTCTAATAAATAGGTAGATAAAGTCTCATACCAAGCTCTAGGAGCCTGATGTAGACCATATAATGCCTTGTCTACCTTATAAACTTTGTTAGGAAACTATGGATCTTCAAAACCTAGAGGTTGATAGACATAAACTTCTTCTTCAATCTTGCAATACAGGAATGCACTCTGCACATCCATTTGGTACACAACAAAGTCTTTGAATAAGGCATAGGCTAAGAACAGCCTAATTGCTTCAATCCTAGCAACTGGAGCAAAAACCTCATCATAATCTATTCCTTCTTCTTGAGTGTAACCCTGTGCAACCAGCCTTGCCTTATTTCTAATCACAATACCTCTCTCATCTTTCTTGTTCCTGTAGACCCATTTTGTTCTAATAGCCCTCTTGCCAAAAGGTAAATCCACCAATGTCCAAACTTGTTGTAATTTTAATTGTAGAAGCTCTTCTTGCATAGCTTCTATCCAACTTGGATCTTTTAATGATTGGATTACCTTCTTAGGCTCTTCCTGAGATAGGAAACAAGCAAACAGACAAGTATGAAGGTCTTCATGAGTTTTCCCTTCATAAACAGCACTAATAAACCCTTGTTCATTTGTCATTCTTCTTGTCTAAACACCAAATTGCACATTACTAATCACATTTTCAAGTGAGTGATCTTTATGGGTTCTTGTATTTGGAGTAGAAGGAACTGGATATGTTTTATTAATGTTTCTCATATCCACTTCTGTTTCATCATCAAAGAAATCAGCATGTGTGGCTTCAAGTGTAGCATTATTTCTAAAAGGAAACATGTATGGTCCAGATTGAGAGCCAATATCTGGGACTAGCAGTTATTAGCTATTTGGACTACTTTCAGCATTAAACAATTGTTCTACTTCGCATAATAACAATTGGATGCTAGTAGTATTAATACTTAGTCAACTGTATTAATATTGTAAATTACTTGGGTCTTCAGGCTTCTTTGATCATACTTCCACTGTATTCATCTTCTTTCAGAATCACTAGAAGGTTGTGATTCATCATTGCTATCATTCTTTGAAGAAGAATCAAATAGTGAACCATCTTTCCATAGTGGCATCAAAATGTAGTCTTGGCTAGATCCTGTCTCCTTGCTAGATTGACCTGCACCAATACTTTTTCTGTACCTATAAAATCATTACAGTTTGTACCTGTAACAATTGGCACATAATTTATTGATTTTGTTAGAACATCAATATCAAACAGCCACTTTGGACCATCACCTGCAATAATGGGCTTGTCTTCCAAGAACCTAATGTGCAAGTTTTCTTCTACTTTCCTGGTTCTAATGTTGTATACCCTAAAAGCCTTACTATTTAATGAGTATCCAATAAAGAATCCATCATCAGACTTTCCATCAAACTTGCCTAAATAGTCTAAGGTATTAAGAATGGTAACATAACACCCAAATGGTCTCATGAAGTCTAGAGCAGGGGTTCTACCTCTAAACAATTTATAAGGGGTCTTGTTATGAGGCTTGACTACTAATACCCTATTCTGCACATAGCAAGCAGTATTAATACTTCTGCCAAATGTAGTAGGTAATTAGAGGTCATCTTAATTAAATGGTTCTAAGGCCTCAATTATTGTCCTATTTCTCCTTTTCAACAACACCATTTTGTAAGCGTTCAGCTACACTAAAATTCCCTCTTAATGCCTTTCTTTTCCACAAAACTCCACTCAATACTCTAATTTTTGAACTTTGTTCCATGTCACATCTGATTATCTTTTACTTTCTTATCTACTAGGTTTCTATATGTGGTATAAAGTCTCCTTATCGAACCACACTTGTTTCATCCTTAGATGCTAAAGAAAAACCCCAAGTAAATTGCTGAATCATCCGAGTTAAAACAACTAAACAATATTTCTTATTCGCATTAATGCTCATAAAAAAGTTGGACCTAAAACTAAGTCCATATGCAACATGAATAAGGACCCTGAGTATTAAAGTTTTAATTCTTGGAATCGTACAAGAGGCTTTATGTGTTGCTATCTGCCCTTAAAGGGCAAGCCCCACAGGGTTTGGGCATTTATCAAAATCATTTTGTAGGTAAACCTTCTAACGCAAGTTTAGTCCTTCAACAAGATTATTCAATGGTTTTAAAGCTTACATGACCTAGCATCATATGCGCCATAGCAGTGATTCATCAATAGTGTGTGGCATTGATTCATCAAGAGTGGCCTTTGCAACAAGACAAGTTAAACTCTCTTTAGGAACAATATTCTTCATATCAACACTATACATGTTGTTCTTTCTAGAAACTTTAAGTAAAACATGACTTTCATCAGTTAACTTAAAGTCAGGAGACAGAACAAAACATTTAATGTTAGTAAAAAGAACATTGTTCTTTTTGTCACACATTTGTGAAACACTAAAAAGATTAAACTGTAACTCCTTAACAAAGTATACATCCTCAAAATCAAACTTACCAGTTTTAAGAGTTCCTTTACCAGTAATTCTTCCTCCTTTAGCTCCCCCCCAAAGGTAACATATCCTCCATAAAATTCTTTAAAGTCTAAGAGATAGGACATGTTCCCTGTCATGTGCCTTGAGCATCCACTATCAACATAGCCATGATATTCTTGTTGTGGATGACCCTGCACATTAAAAATAAGGAAATTAGTTTCCTTTGGGGACCACAAGCCATTTCTATGACTTGGATCTGCCTCGTCATAAAACATAATTATGTCTCTTGAAAGTAATTGATGCACTGTTAAGTTTGGTAGGTCTCAAAACCCAACATGCTGAGGCCTTAACAGCATTAACCTGATTTTCCCTGACAGCATTAACTACTGCTTTTCTTTGACCTAGCAATCATTAACTGCCCTTTTTAGTCCTAGGCAGTATTAGCTTGATTTGGTCTAGCATACCAAAAATTTTCCCTTATGCAGTATTAAACGTTTTGGCTATAATTTTTGCTATTAATGTTGTTCTTGTTTTATAGGCCTCTTTATATTGATTGTGCTGATTTAGAAAAAACGGACATTGGTCTAGCACTAAAAACTGTAGTTTTTTAGAGTGAGCATATTAACTGGCCAGCAATTTAAGTGTTCTAAGCCAGTTTTCATTTAAAACTGCTCTGAACCATGTTCCTTTGAGCAACTAGGGTGATGCCTTTTGAGCAGAATAAATTGTAATTCCCCTTTGTATAATTGTTCCTATATACAACCTTTGCCTTTTGATGTAATTTGTAGTTAAGCCTACTCATGGTCAAAACTTCCACCGATAAAACAAGCATTAAAAATATACATCACAAAGTCACTTCCTAGCTGTTGGGACATCTGATTATTCCAGTTTATTTGGTTTCCGCTAGGAGTTTGTACCCTGTACATTTCAACATATTTAACTAGTTTCCTAACTGGTTTTTCTTATTGTTTAGGTCTAACAAAATTTATATTAGCAACAGTAGGAAAATTAGTTTTCTTCTCTAACTTATCATTTGACACCAACTCCTCAACTAATGGGGCATCAGGAGATTCCCTAACCTTATTAGAAGTATCTTCACTAACACACTTACTAATCTTAGGTCCATATCCTTCAAACTCATGCTGTTTGAACTCCTCTAGACCAGAGTGAGACAAATCAAGGTTTGGGGGTGCAAATAACCCTGTAGGAGGAGGTGGAACAACATTATAGCTTATAAACCCTAGACCCTTTCTACTTTTATCAGGTATTTGACTCCCTATTAATTTGTCTAGACTCTTTGAAGCATTATCAAACTTTTCAATCTTAAGTTGATTGCTTTCCTTTTCTTGCTTAAGCTTTTCTAACTCACTTTTAAGCACACTAATTTCTGAGTCTCTATATGAGATGTCACTTTTTAAGACAGCATGTTGTTCACAAAAAAAAAAGAATCTCATTCTTTTTGTAAAAGACAAGTTGTTCTTCTACAGATGCTAACCCCTCTTTTTTAATAATCCTAAATTGAACTCAGATTTGTTAAACTCTATTCTTAAATCATCAAGTTGAGTTTTAAGAGTTTCAAAGCTTTTTAGACAGGTTTTTGAACAAGTTTTATCATTATGTACCTCAGAGTCTGAAAAGGCCATAAGAGCCATGTTTGTAGGGACTTCATCATCTGCCATATAGCTCCAGTCAAAACCAGCTCCATCAATAGCCAACATGGCTTTGGAATTTTACTTCCACGTTAAGTCTCTAGATCTGTCTTGATTCCTGCTTCCTTTTTGGTATCTTGGTTTCTAGCTCCTTTGCATTCCCTTACAAAGTGTCCTATCTTGTGACAGTTGAAACACTCAACCTTGGACTTGTCATATCCAGCTGTGTCACTCCCATTGATAGTAATCTTTCTACCAGTTTTTTGGAAAAACTTTCTTGTTCTCATGCTCAGCAATGCTAACTGCCACTTCAAATCTATCTCTTCTAAGTTATCTTCATGGATTTGTTCAAGGTCCTCATGTACAAGTTGGAGACCCGTTTGGTTGATTGGCCCAAAAAATGCATAAAACAGTGCATCATTAAGTTTAGCATACTAACTTGAGTACTAGCGAAGTGCTAGACTTGAGTGCTAGGCAGTGCTAACTTAAATGTTCTCAGTGCTAAACCTTCATAACAGTATTAACTTAATTTAGTACTGCTAGGAGATGACACAAAGGCATGTTCTGAGAAACTTGAAGCTTTGAGCTTGAGTTGCAGGTCCTTTTAACCTCTTATTTAACAATCTTGAAATTGTTTAGAGATCATCAAAGCTCATTGTGTCTAGATCAGGTTTATTCCTCCTGACCACGTAACCATAGTATTCCACTCAGAAAGGCAGACTTCTCTCCAAAACAATGAAATTAAGATCTTCTTGTGAAATATTTTCCCCCAAGATTACCAGCTGACTTATAATCTTCTGAAGCCTATTGAAAATAGAGTCAAGACACTTTGTGCTTGGTGCACTAAAGTTCTCATACATTTGTTTCAGAAGAGTCTTCTGAGTCTTCTTTTTGGCTTCATTACCACCAAATCTAGTTTCTATGATAGCAAACAAGGTCTTAGCATCCTTGTACTGATTAAAAGTCAGTAAATGTTCATTGGTGTTACACCCCGACAATGGCGAAAACTCAGGAATACAACATAATGATCAATCATAACACAAGATACAAAATAGAGAAAACTACATTGCATAAACTCCAAGTGCTATTAAGACCATCAACCTTGAACAAACTCAATTCATGTCCCAATCGCAACTAAAATCCACAATCTCTTACAATTATTCATATGCCCGCATAGGGGACCATAATCCAGACTTAATCCAAAACATCCAAAACTAGAATCATAAGCAAGCAAGACTTCAAACAAAATTCCACACGGGATACTTTTAAGTTTGCTATCAATCACCAATCTACTCTTCTTTCACTTCACTCGAAAATGTCAACAATAATGTTGGTGAGCTCGTAGGTTTGACCTTAAACCCAAAAGTTGTGTCAATATTTCAACAATGGACAATAGTGCTATATGACAGTGAATATATGCAAACAACCTTAGCATCACCGCTAATCAATAACCATATGTCACTTACGCACCTAAAGGGCCTACCAGATGGAGCACTAAAATTAGGGCAGGACCACATACAAACCTGGGTAGGCGTACCCATCCGCTCCAATAATCACACAAATACTGGGTAGGTGTACCCATCCGATCCAATACTATCACCAATACTGGGTAGGTGTACCCATCCGATCCAAACAATCATACAACACATAATATTCACATAGCAATCATAAGCACATATCTTGTCCCAAAAATAAAACCACATTTCGCACAGATCAATTCAAAACATTTCAAAACACATTTGAGTATCATTTCTCCAAAGTAGAAAACCATTAAAAAGATGGGGCCTAAACGAGAACTCACCTCATGCAAGTCTTTAGCCTACCCAATCTCAATCACACATGCCAAGCAACGACAACACACGCACACACCATAGTCCAGTTAATGTCTCAATTTACTCATTCAATTCCAAATTCAATCTTCACAGTTAGATCAATAAAGATTTGACGCGATGTAACAATTACCCAAAACAATTTAGTTGGTGATGGTTTGACACTTAACTCCACAATCATAATCAATCTCATTCCACGATAAACATACTTATACAATTAGCGAGTAAATAGATCTAGTAAAATAATAAATATTTATAATATTATATTATAAATAAATCTCACAATCCATTGGTACACCTTAGTCACTTCAAATAATCATTAAATTACTGTTAAAATGAAACGTTTACTCATAATAAACACTTAGTTAGAAATCTTCGAGAAAAATTATATTTTTCGACTTTTAGTGAATTATTAAATAAATAAAATAAAATAATAAAATATTTATTTTATTACTTAAAATCGAAAATCAAGTGATTAAGAAATTCCTAGTATTAAACTTTTTACGAAATTTTGAACTAACTCGTACGTTTATACCACATTTTCCAAGATTTCAAACCTATTTCAACAATTTTTCACAAATACGACACTTTTCGATAAAATTCCAAAATCCAATCTTTAAACACTTACCAGACACTTTTTTCCTCCAAAATATCCATTCATATTCATTTTCGTAAAACCATTTTTCGCTTTCAAAAGTCCAACAAAGTTTTCATAACTACTAAATATCGCTTATTGGGCCTTAAGGCCCAACAATGGTCCATTAGGACATTTATAAGTCCAAAATATAATCCAAGTCCAAAACCAAGGTCCATTTATATATATAAGTATATATTTATATGTAAAAACAATCCGGACCACAATAATCTCTCCCATTAAGCCGCGGCTCAAATAGACTTATTGGGTCGTGAGTCCATAAACTCTAAAATACGTAAATTAAGCTTTAAAATAAGCTAATAAGTTACGTATCGTATTTGGTTACTACCATAAGCCTCAAAAATAATCCATAACATACGCTGTAACACCCCCAAATTGGGTCGCAGTGGAATAAGGGTCTGGGGCGTGTTACTTCAATGATCAATAACACAAGATATATATAGAACGACCAAAAAGTCGTTTAAAATCGATACATTGGATTTGACAAAGTATTTGTTACATAAGCTCGAAGCTTCACTTGTTCACTTGTTCAAAATACAAAGATTTCTAGCCCATAACAGATATACAAAATGTAATGCGACAAAATCTTTAATGCATGATATCCAAATCAAAACCACCAATGTATCCCTTACACCTCGTGCTTATTGACCTCCTGAAAAACATTGCTTTAAAACGTCAACAATAATGTTGGTGAATTCATAGGTTTGATAGAGCGTATAATGTAGGACCATAAGATTTCCCAAGTGTATGATAATGCAACAGATGCAGACATCATATAAATGTAATTACGTTGCCCTAAGCTCATGACACTGAAGCTCGACATGAATGAATACAATATAAATTTCCTACATTGCCCATGATGATGTTCTAACCCGCAACATCCTATGTTCGACATGGTATACGTTCGTTTGCCCAGTGATAGCTAATCACCCGAACGGGGATGTCAATCCCAATAGATCTATTCATAACATTCGCACTCACAATCCAGTAATGACATTCTGATAAAGGGTTTCAACTAGGGTTTATCGCTACCTTAGCAACACTAAGTCATAAAGTAATAGTATCCACTTGTGTCCCAATTGTAAAACAATGAATGTTTCTCACCCCAAAAACTTGTAAAACAAATCATGTAAAACGTAGGCAATATGACTCACCATTGAGTGAGCCGTATATCAATAGTATCACAGAAAAATGTGGTCACGTAGTAGTGGTCGAATGCAACCTATTTCCAATATAGGATCTAAAAGTACTACAAGCACTTTTGATTACTAATACCATATACAATTCTATATAGCTCAATCACCATCTAATCATTTTAGTGAAATCATATTTATAAAGTGTAAACGTTTATAAATATCCCTTTAGTAAAAACGGCCTAACTTTATCATTTTAAGTCCGTTTCTTGCATTTCTTATGTCCACGCTTTTGTATTAAAACGACGTATAAAAATATGACATTTTTGTATTCATGCCTCATGTGAAAGTACTTGTGTTTTACAGTTCACACCAGAGCCAGAGGCTAGTTTATAAAGTTATTTCTATAGTTTTAGTTGTCGTAAAACCCGTAAACGTCGTATCGTATTCGTTATAGCTCTGTTTTTAGTGATTCTTTCGGGCACGTTCTCGTAATTAAAAGTTATATTTGTTTATGATGTTTTCCAAAAATAAATGTCCCTGATGAACAGTAACTTTTTATAAAATTAGTTTTATAAAGGTATTAATTATCGTAAACTCGCGAAATTCATAACTTCTTCGTTATTGATTGAAAAATTATGATTCTTATTGTTTTGAAATCCTAAAAATATGTGTGATCTGTGAAAAATACTAAACTTCATATATCAGAAGTATTTGATAACTTTTTTTTATAAAATTTAATTTTATAAACTCGGTATTAACGTAAAACGTATATTTGCCGTATCTTTTTCGTTATAAAGCGGTTTTTAGAGTTCTTTACTTATTTGGAATCGTCATAAGGTGTAATATTTTTATAAAGTGTCAAACCTACTATCTTGGATTCGAAATCTAACAACCCTTTTATAATACTTATGTGTACTCATTTTTATAACTTGTTTTATGTACTTTTCTATTTAGTAAATTACCACAAGTCTTCCAATACTCTTAATATACTTTGTCTTATATATAATAGTGTCCATAGTCCATATTTTGTCCACATGAGTCCATGATAACAAGATTAACAAGGCTTTTAAATCATAACATTTCTTAAGTAACTTTTACTTACTAGTTTACACATATACATTTTATACTTAAACTAACATGATACTTATTATCCCATTATAACATCTTGTTACCAACCATGTAACATATGAAAAAGTGTACAAAATCATGCTTACAAGCAAAAGTTCATTTCACATGTTAAAAAGTATCCTAATGGTGATTTTGCTACATAGAACATATATATACATAAAATGATAAATGTAAGGCTATAAAGAGTTTTAGATAACCTTATAATGATGTAATATGATGACCAACAAAATCCAAACCCTTGTTTAGATTATAAACCCTAGCTTTCACAACCAAGAAACCCTAATCCACAATAAAACCCTAATCTTTCCTTTTCCTTGATTTAACACTTGTAAAGGCTTAACCAAGCCTTTAAACCTCTTTGAAATACCTTAGATATAGTGTGAGAATGTTTATAAATGTGGTAGAAAATTTTTGGTATGGATTTGGTTTGAGTTTGGTTGATGCCGTGGGCTTATATGGTGACAAGGGGAGTATATGTTTGATTTTTCACTAAGGAAATGAGAAGTGTGTGATATGTATCTAGTGACTTGTATTATATAGTCTTAAGACTAGTCAAAGGAACACATTGAGGGTTTTATGGATAGTCTTGGTCAAGTTCACTATTAGGAAAGTAGAAACAACTCTTGGTTCCTTAATAGTTGAGAATATCCCATGAAAATGAGGAATGATGTTTTCTATAATATTTTCTTGCATTCTCATGACCATATCCGGCCCTATATGCATATAACATAAAGTATTTATGTATGTTGTTGAACGTAGAAAATTTTGGTGGTTCCGAAATGCCTAACGTATTTAACGCGAAACGTAAATCCAAGTCCAAAACCAAGGTCCATTTACATATATAAGTATATACTTATAAGTAGAAAATAATCCGGACCACAATAAGCCTTCTCATTAAGCCGCGACTTAAATAGACTTATTGGGCCGTGAGTCCAATAGCTCAAAAATACGTATATTAAGCTTGAAAATAAGATAATAAGCTACGTATCGCATTTGGTTACTACCATAAGCCTCAAAAATAGTCCACAACATACGCCATAACACAAAAATAATCAAAATCACTTTCCTAGTAATTTTGGGAAGTGGTTCATGGCATATAAGCCCTAAATAAGCCAAGAAATAGCTTAAAAATAAGCCTGAATAAGTCATACAAGCTACTATCAAAAATAAGCATTCTAACATCATATATTATTGAACCATCATGACCACAACATCAAAACTACAAAAACCCTCTTTTCTTCTTTTTACCATACACGAACCAAACACCCCTTTTTTGTTCGTTTCGTTTCCAAAATTCGATTTTCACAACGATCAACTTGTACAACTAACATCTATGTATCAAAATAAACCCAAAAGGAAAAACGAAATTTAAATTTGAAAACTTATAAGAAAATCTTCAAAAATATATATTTCGACACGAACCGGACAACCCAAACGTTGTTTAAATGAATACCCAAACACTTGTATCAACCCGGAATATCACGTTCTCGGTCAAAGTTGGAATTTTTATGGTGGATTATGGTGGTTGGGTGGCGAACGAAACACACACATACACACCTATGTGTGTGTTTTTATTTTTTTTGAAATGAAATGGATAATGATCAAATGTTTCTAGTGGAAAGCATATAAATGTACCACTCCTAGACAAGTTAGCTAAAATTAAGCCATTTTGTTCCCCTCTTTGACTTCTTGACCGGCCATGGATCCAAAGTGGTCTCGGGCCTTTCTTTTCGTGTCGGGATCACTTAAATACTCGTAAAACTCAACCGTAAAATTTACCCCAAAGTTAATTAGCATTTTTATTCACCTTAAAAATACTTTTCCATTAACCTAGAGTATTTACACGACATATTTACACTTTAAACCCTTTCAAAACTCATTTGGACATTAACGGACGTGTCAGACTCGTTTTTTGGCATTTCTCAACATTCACGGGTCGAACCACCCGGAATACAAATAACACAATAATACCTTCCAAAAGGGATTATTAATCACAATAAACCTCAAATCATCACATATCTCATAAAATCACCACCGTCAACACGGTACAAAATCTGAATAAACTGACAAAAGTCAAATAGTCAAAGGACTATTAATGAAATATTCAGAACACAAAAGGGCAAAGGTTACATTCTACCCCCCTTAAAAGAATTTCGTCCCCGAAATTCAACTACTAACATTACTAAACAAATGCGGGTACTTCAATTTCATCTGATCTTCACGTTCCCACGTGAATTCAGGGCCACGTTGTAACACCCCCAAAATTGGGTCGCAGCGAAATAATGTCCGAGGGCGTTACTTCATAATACAACAACACAAGATACAAGAGAACGACCTCTAAGTGTGTCGTTTGAAAAGTAATCTCGTTGATTTTCTTGAAATTGTTATAACATTTGTCCCATAATTGCATCACAATACTGGATATGGCGGTGCTCTTCTGTTTCTTTGATGACCAGCTCACCAATCTATCACCTAACAGCTGCATACTTCCAAACGTACTTTTTCTGGTATCTTGGCAACCCACATGGTCAGCATATGCAAAAGCTGTTAGAGCAATGCAAGAATCCTTCGGATACCATAGACCCATATTAATGGTTCCTCGTAGGTATCGAAAGATTCGCTTAACCGCTTGTAAGTGCTTTTCGGTAGGCTTTGCCTGATACCGGGCATACATGCACACAGAAAAATACAAGGTTGGGTCTACTGGCTGTGAGATACATAAGGGTGCCAATCATTCCACGATAACGTGTAGGATCAACGGCTTTCCCTTGTGGGTCTTCATCTAGTTTGGATTTCTCCACCATTGGAGGTTCACAGGTTTCCATACCATACTTTTTAATCGATTCTAGAGCATATTTGGATTGATTTAAAAAGATACCTCTGGGACTCTGAGAAATTTGTGGTTCTAAGTAAAATGATAGTTTTCCCATCATTAACATTTGGAATTTTGAACACATTATTTTTGAAAACGTTTCACAAAGATCAGGTTTAGTGGAAGCAAAGATAATATCATCAATATAAATTTGTACCAATAATATGTCCTTTCCTTCACGTCTGACAAACAATTTGGATCGACGGTGCCTTTGGTGAACTTCTAGGAGAGTAGAAATGATGAGAGTAAATCGTACCAAGCACGTGGAGCTTGTTTCAACCCATAAAGAGCCTTCTTTAGCTTATACACATGATTTGGATTCTCTAGATCTACAAACCCGTCTGGTTGGCTAACATAGACCTCCTCACACAGAATGCCATTCAAGAACGCGGTCTTCACATCTATTTGGGGAAGACGACCATTTCTCATATAGCATCGAATGCAATAAATATACGGATGGCCTCAAGTCATACAACTGGAGCAAAAGATTCTTAGTGCAAATATTATATTATTAAAGTCTATATGATCTCTTTATTTTTGTGATGACAAACAGTAACTTGTAATATGCAACGTAAATGCGACAAGTTACACGAAAATCACAAATTATCATTGCATACTCGCATCCACATCTCTCGACGTCTCAGGATCTACAACAACATTACAATATATTGCACCGACGAAAATCACCACAGTAAGATACAAACAACAATAAACTTGAAGATGTAACACGAAAAAAGATTTTGACTTAAAACATTACAATTTTAATAAATGTAACAAAATAATTATTCTCAAAATTAATTGACCAAATTATTTTGCATATAAAGGCGAAAGTAGTTTATGTGCGTGAGGGAATTAATTTCCAGTAAATTAAAATCTAGCCATTTTCCCACTAAAACATGTGTCACTTTCACCAGACTTTTGTCACCAGAAATGTGTGTGGGGGGGGGGGGGGGGGGGGAAAAAAATAAAAAGGGGGGGGGGTGGGGAAAAAAACAAAAAGACAAAAATAGGAGCGTATGTCGGGGCGGTCCCTTAAATAGGCCGGCGGCCCCCTTAATTATCCGGCGGCCCCCTAATATATCTGGGATCGTCATTTCCTAAAGGATGTTTTTCAGCTCCTATAAATAGTGGGTCGCCTCCAACTATTTTCAAAAACCCTTTTTGCATGAATTTCTCTTAGTTTTTTCTCTCTCTAGATCTCACTAAATCTCTCTAAATATTGTTTAATCTTGTTTAAATGTGATCCAATATTTTACTCTTTCCTTATTCTCTCAAGTGCAAGAGAAGAACTTCGGTCATCTTCAAGATCCAAAGTTATGTAGTCTAGTTAGTCCATTGTTAGACATTTTGTACAATAGATCGGGTCATGACTTCCAATCTTTAGTATAGTGTATATCCAAATGATTATATGATTAGGGATTGTCTTGTTGTGGGTTGTTATAGTATTTTGGCCTTAAAATACCATTAGTGTATAGGTATGATTGGTTCTAGCTAAGATTAGGAATCCGACATCTTACTTAGTGTCTAAAATAATGTAAGCGACGTCAGTTGATGAGATTATGCCATGAAAACACAATTTTGTATATGTTGGCCATAAAACAAACGAGTTTGGTTGTACCCGAAGAAGGACTTGATATCTATCTTAGTATCGGAAAATAATGTAAGCATTGGTATAAGGTTTTCTCTGTCGAAAAGGAGCTTGTTGATTAGTGAAGTAACTCTCGAGTTGGATACTCGAGGAGTGGAGTAGGGCGAAGAGGAGCTTCGTGACCGAACCACTATAAATCATCATGTCGGTTTGCATTTTCTTTTACCTTTCTCTTTACTTATGTCTTTACATTTATCGCTTTACTATTACACTTGCATTGTGCTTATGATTGTGTGAATTGTTGTCTATGTTGTGTTAGTCATGGTTGTGTAGCTCTTATTTGTATTAAACATTGTGAGTGTGGTATATTGAAGAATATGCACTAGTTTTATTGTAAATCCATTAACAACACTACCATATTGTGTCAAACTGATGGTGATTTGATACAAATGATCCAGTCCGAAAACCTCTTCTGGAGGCGGTCCCTTTAAATAGGGCAGCCCCCTGATATACTAGGCGGCCCTCATATATTTATGGGACCGCCGGCAGAGAGTGATTTAATAATTGATACAAAAGATTTAAAGTTTTTAAAAGGAAACGTATTCACCCCCCCCCCCCCTCTATGGTTTCCACAATTGGTATCAGAGCCACGTCGCTCTAGTTTTCAAAACAAATGGTTTTTAAAATAGAGTACGATCCATGTATCAAATTACCCATGAAGGGGGACTAAATATGGAAAGTGTTTTGTTGTTTGATTCGTACTAGTTTTGTTATTAAATTATACTTCTAAACATAGCTTGAAGAAAAATTTCTCAAAAAAACTTGGAAGTGTCAACTTATATTTGTCTAAGTCGTAAGAGAGGAAATGATGTCTAAAACACAAAATTAAGTGTTGGAACAATTTTTTAAAGTCTTATGTTCTACAGTTAATTACAAAATGATTTTGAACAAAAAACGTTTTTGGGGTCACTGGTGGCGTGTCCCATAATAATGTACGGGTGGGCCCCCAAGTATATCTGGGGCCGTCACCTATATTGGCTGCCTTTCTATTTCATCATTTTTGCAAACTTCAAAAAATCAATAAAAAGATCAACCGCAAGTCCATAGCGTCCGTGCACCGCCATTTCGAAGTTAATTGAGTCTACTTTCATTTAAAAATACTTCCAAGTCTTTATCTAAACTTAAGTCAGTCAAAAATTGCAAAATACTACAATAGTGGTCAAAACTATAAGTTGTTCGGTTTGACTAAAACTTAAAGTTTTCCTTTTCTCTCAAGTCGAGCATTTCTAGACCACTTTATCCTTTAAAACATTGATCTTGGAATTAATTTTTTAAAATAGGAAAGGAACTATATTTTGTTTTTAAATAAAAATCAAGCTAGTATACATTATTTTATCTAATAACAAACTACGATGAATATCCTTATGTGTAGCTAGATGATTATGTGAGATTTAACTTTTGTTTTTCAACTGGTTTAATAGATATAAATAAGTAATCGTTACTATTTATAATTGAGTCTAAATATAATTCTAAACACATGTGCAATGTATGCTATCTGTGATGTAACTAATTTCCCCGTATTATGCCTAATAAGAATTACGCTAGATTTCTTGCGTTAAGTTGCAAAATTGTTTGTGCATTGCATATAGGCATAGATCACTATATTTATAAGTGTTACATAAACATCTTGTAGATTATTTTGAGTGTAGTAACCATTAGAAACAAGATGTTTAAAAAATTTTTACATGTGTGTTTGAAAATAATTTCCTAAGATCATATGTTAAAAATCCGTCCACTAAAATATTTTTCCAACACATTAACTCCTCTTCAACAAGATGTCTAAATCATTTCATCGTCTTGACTTGTTTGACCTTAGGTTGGTTAAACAAAGAAAATATCATATTAATACATAATATTTAAGTAAAAAAAATTATTTTAATTTTTTTTGTTAAACTTTGCTTGTGCTTGCATTGTTCTAACACACACACATAATTATATTCTTTTTATAAACATATAGTATTTTACAAAAGATGTGTGTTGTATAAAAAGGTTTAAAAAAACACTTCATACACTAATAATAATGTCAAAAACTATGCATACTATAGCTAACTAACAAATAGTTTTTTCGGCGACATGCAAAACATATGAACAATCCAAAATTAAGAAATTAACTTTGTCATTATTCTCAACCTCACACTTATAACTAGTCTTAGGATTAATGGAACAAACTGATGAAAAATTTATTTGTCTTCTTTTAAAAGAGTGTTCGTGAGGGTCAAGAAAGATTTCGAATATATATCAACTCATTATTCAAACAATATTGAAATTATTATCGATCTAATTGACAAGTTTTCAAGTATGGACAAGAAATCGGATTTTTATTTGTCTAGCTTTAAGATTATATCAAAATATAACAAGAGATATTATCTTAAACCTACATACTCAATCACACCTGATTGATATGAAAATAACGACATCCTCTTCCAAGACGATAAGAAATATGCCATCGTATCATAACTCCGATACTTTGTAGATGATGTCATGATTGATCCCTACTTGTCCAATAGTTGTTTCTAAAATATTTTGGCAAATATATGCATAAAATACACAATTAAGTAGGATTGATGACTTGAGTGTCTTGTCCAAAATATTCAAGTAATTTACCTTGCAATGCAATTGGTAAAGTCGTCATGGTTCAAAAAAGCCAAACTGATCAACTCACACAATAGTAATGTTTTCTCAAACAATTCAAAAGCACAACTTAAAACTCAAACTATTTTCCCATCAATACTCTCTCTTGCTTTATCAAATAAGAATAATATTTCTTCTTTAAAAAAATAAGAACCCTTTAACCATCTAAGGTTAGAATTAGGAAGAATTGAACATATTTCACAAACCATTTTTGTGCTTTCTTTCAATAGGTGATCGTAAGGGGATTTTGAATATGACGATGATTATTATTCAAACGATAATCAATCTCATTATTCAATCCAATTACAAATTTGGAATATGAACATGAAATCGAGATTAGGATTTATCTAGATCACGGAAATATCAATCAAATGACCATAGATATTTTCCCGTGTCTACATGTTTAACCATCCTCGGTTATTACATGAAATCACGAAGTCGATTGCAAGACAACAAGATTAGTCATCGAATTGCAATTCACACTTGCAATGAAGATGTTTCATTGAGTCTAAAGTGTTCAAATGTTGTGTTATTAGCTATGGTCAAATTATACATGCTAAACTTAACACACTCTAAGTAGGATTGACGACTTATGAATTTCCATCGGGAAACTCATAAGTACTCCAACTTGATAAGCAAGACTTGGATGTCATTTCTGAAAACTCAAACCGAGAACCCTTATAACTTATATAAGTTTCTCTTAATAACCTAATATCAACACCATCTCCCAAATAATGGAAAAATGATCCTTGCCCAAATTTGGCACCTCCACGGATCGATGGACCTTTCGTCCTAAATTCATCTTCGGTTTAGGTAGATCCGCCCTATGGCATTAGATTTAAACATCTTCCTCTTGTCAAATCTCTTGCTTAAAAGTCTAACATAGATGTAACTAAACTTTAGTTAATCATCATTATTTCTACAAAGAAACAAACACAAGATCTATTGAGGTAAATAACCTTAATTGGATTTCTTTCATAAAAGACATGCAAAGGTGCATTCTTTGAACACTCTCAATATAGAGCATTACACATTGTCACTTTTAAGCATACTCCTAGGTCCTAGATGACTCATTCTTTCTTATAGCTACAACAACTTGCTTGCTCTCTCATTCAACCTTAGAATTCCACACATCTTGATTAGGATTATGTGAACCGAAATTAAAGTACGTTAGTTGAGTCATAGTAGGCCTTGTATGAAAAGACAATACAAATTTTATCTTTGCTACACTTCATTAGGCAAATATAGGAATTCTATTTTGTCTAACATGAGAATGACTACTGGAGAATCTATTGCACTAGAAATTCAATTTGACCTAACGGTTGAATTGCTTCCAAGAGTGAAGTTGGGTTCGTGGTATAACCCGTAAAAATGGTCGTGTTTAGCCTGAATTGAGCACCACTAGTGATAGTCTCATATTCATTCTCTAATTTGATTAAATGGCTCTTCTTAAATATGCCTAATGATAGTCTACATCGATAGACTTTGTATTTCATTAGGAGTGCACACTAAGCAAGTAGAAATTAGGTTTCCCCTTAGTCAATCTAGACTACATGCATTTCACATATGTGCTTTGAAGTTTCAAGATGATAACGTGCTCCCACGTAATGCAATTATATGCTTTCATGTTTATCTTAATGCTCAACGTTTATTTGCTTAGCTATTGAATGCATGTTTGTTGTAAAAGCATTTGCCTTTTTCTAGCAATTTAGATAAAATATCTCTTAGTTTATCTAAATAACACATGCTCCTAAGTGCTAAATGCTAACATGTTTTACATGATGATTGCATTTAAAATTATCACATTTTGTATGCGTCATTTTACATGACTTACGTGTTAATTGTGCACCTACACTATGTTAGTTTAATGTATGACAATTTATATTTAAATGTCATATAGTCTTACACATTAATCTTGTTGATTATTATGTTGATGCATGCTTAGATAAACTTATATGCTTAAATCTATATATCTTATGCATCTAGGTATATATCTTCTTACACTATAATATTTTTCTTCGCGTCCTTGTCACAAATGTAAAAAGTCAAAAGAGTCATAAAACGGTTTTATATCTCCTAGAGTCTTCACTCACACATTCTCTTAATCATCATCTTGCTTTCTTCCGAATAATCCACTCTTTTGTCAAGAAAAAGTTAGATACAAATCTAACACTCCTACTAGTAGGTTTGACAATTAAATATTTCATCCGAAATATTCAAGTATCTTTAACTTGCGATCACAAACGTTAAAAGTCATATCCGAAAATCCCTATTCAAGACTTTTAACAACATAAGTTTAAACGCTCTCCTTTTCTCTTCGACGAAAACATCCTTTTCTCTTCGACGAAAACATCCTTTTCTCTTCGACGGAAACATTCTTTCTCTTCGAAGAAACATTCTTTCTCTGTGACAAAAATAGTCTTTTCTCTTAGACGAAAACATTCTTTCTCTTCGACGAAACATTCTTTCTCTTCAACAAAACATCCTTTCTCTCCGATGAAAACATTTTTTTGACGAAAACATTATCCCTCTTCGACAAAAACACTCTTTGTCTTTGGATCACACCTCTTCCTTCTCACTCGACCATGCCTCTTCAACCATAGAGATGGCTAATATATTTCCTCTACTATTTCTGCTACCACCTTTAAGACAACCGTATACCTCGTCGTGTGATTGTTCTATGAACATTCGCAATGCTCAGGATGAGCTACATAAACTTTTAAGTATAGTTTATTGTACGCTAACCACCATCCATCTTGACATTGTCAAGTTCGTCTTCTCTATCTTTGTTTGTTTTCTTCTTTATTATTATTATTATTATTATTATTATTATTATTATTATTATTATTATTTTCGCGTACGAAACACACCGATGATACGTCACCATTTCCTTCGGGACAATGTCCAAAAGGAAACATCTCCATCGAAATGGTTGCATCTGAAGATAACATCGCCGACATTCTTTCTTTACCCCTCAAGTGTGAATCGCTAAATTATCTTCGTCAAGGTTTAGGAATGATGGAACACATTCCATAAATCGTTCTCTTCTTTTTCTTCTAGTTTTGATTCTAGTCCATGTTCCATTCCGTGACAACTTAACTACTTCATCCGAAGTACTTTAAGTATTTTTAATTAGTGAAATGCAAATTAAAATGTCACTCTTTTCAAAAAATTTGTCAATTTCCCTAAACATCCCTCTTGTTGGCGGTCCGGCGGCCCCAGATCAATTATGGCGGCCCCAGATATATCTGGGACCGCCGGCGGCAGCTTGTAATACCATTCATTTTTTTAATTCCATAACCTAACACTTCTTCTCTTCTCCTACGAGTTAACGTCTACTCCACACCCAAACCTATACCCAATATCTCTCTATAGATCAATAGTTCATCCTCATATCCCAACACTCATAAGCATCGTTGCTTATGTTTTCAAGAGTCAAGTGAATTTCATAATGAAATACGTCTCATTATCAAACATAATCCTTACAATCAATAGACTTACAATCTATCACTTCACAATAAATCCCCTCACATACAAACCTTGGCCCTCACATCTCGCATACATCTTGTCTCAAATTCATAGACGATTCTTCTCACTCCTAAACGTTTCTTCTCTCTTCTAGTAGTCATTTTGGCGTTTCTTCTCACTTCTAAACGTTCCTTTTCACTTCTAATAAGTCTTATCTTCACATAATGTTTTCCTCTCAAGTCGAAAACGTTTGATTTTTAATATCTTCTCTTTAATAGTCTAGAACTATTAATATCCTCTATACCTCTCCTAACTTTAACATTATTTCATCTGAAATATTGAGTAATTTGCATAAATGCAAATGTCCACCCATTCGTAAACTTTCCTCTTTCTTAAAAAGTAAGTAAACAAAAGAAGATATTCAATCTTCAAGTTTTTTGAGTCACCACATTGTTGAATCTCCTCATTATTATTCGCACTACAGAAAGAACTATCACCTCATTACACATCCCACTTTGTTCCTCAACATTGTCAACCAACCAAAAACACCAAACAACCTTTAAAATTCCCTATTTCATCTACCTTGTCTCGATAGATCAATGCACATCACTATTGTTAGTGCAAATGATATATCAATCTTTTCTATCAACCTCGCGTCAACACGTTCCTTCTTTAGTATCGCTCATCCTTTCCCACTTTTCGGCTCTATGGAATCATTTTCATTCACATCCAAGAGCACATCGTCTCCATCCTCGTCTTATTTTTCTTTTTATTCTTTTAAAGTATATATATATATATATATATATATATATATATATATATATATATATATATATATATATATATATATTGACATATTTTGCCAAGATATTAAATGTCATTCGTCTACTTTTAAAAGGTCATTCTCATAATATTTTTGTGTCAATCAATAAACGAATCCCATTCTCGTTTATTAAAAGTCGGTCTAATCTTTCTTCGTAAACATACGTCTCGATTCTTTTTATTTCATCATTTAGGTTGTTTTTAAAATAATGATTACTTGTGTCTAGTTTCTACTTCTCTTTCAATGTGTCATACTTTAGAATAATAAACCTAAAAGTGCATGTCTAGTTCCCCGCTAATGTTTTGCTATATGTATATGTGCACTTTATACCTAACTTTTTATTTTGTAACACAACAATATCCTGATTCCTGGTTCCCCAAACAAGGGGAGCATACATCAAGTGGAGCACTGCAAGCACTCTGCTCATTTAAAATTGCTTCAAACTTCTTAAGCAGTCGATGTATTTTATTCTGATCTATGGAATCCGTTAAGTAATATACAAGATAAAGAATATTATCATGGAGACGCAATGAGCAAGGGGGAGCTAGGAGATATGTGGGTAAATAGCAAGGATTTGGGTTAAAACCATGATGATAAAGACTCACTGGGATGATGCCAGCTCGCCTTATAGGAAGATAGGATTGGGGATTGTCAAATACAATGAAGGGCTCATTCGTATTCCAAATACTTCATCTTCTCCACTTTAAAATCACCCTCAACCTTAAGAAACACAAAACCACCTCAACCTTATTTCTCATGTTGTGTTCTCATTCCCCCAACCAATATACTTGGATCGCCTACCTTTTCCTCATTCCTTAACCTATACACTCGAAGTACCTACCTTCTTGTCTTGCCTACTTCTCACCTCTCATGACATTTTCTA
Source organism: Tanacetum coccineum (assembly GCA_026074375.1). Taxonomy (NCBI): domain Eukaryota; kingdom Viridiplantae; phylum Streptophyta; class Magnoliopsida; order Asterales; family Asteraceae; genus Tanacetum; species Tanacetum coccineum. The sequence continues at coordinate 28,777 of BQNB010020529.1, forward strand.
AACTATCACGGAACACACAATCACCTCCAAATACTTCACATCCTCCACTTCAAAATCACCCTCAACCTTAAGGTCCTCTTCTCATACCTTCAACTTATATACTCGGAGCACCTATCTTCTTCTTATTCCTCTAACGTATATACCCGGAGCACATACTATCTTCTCATATCTTCTTCTCATATCCACATAATACCTTTTTGCTTCAAAAAAGGGGGAGAAGGGAGTGTAAACGAGTAACTTTTAAACTTTACTATGTGCTATTGTTTACATAGTTTGTCATCATCAAAAAGGGGGAGATTGTTAGTGCAAATATCACGATATTTAATCTATACGATCTCTTTATGTTTTGGTGATGACAAACATGTAACTTGTAATATGTAATGTAAAGTGCACAAGTTACTTGTAATCACAAGTTATCAATGCATACTCGCATCCACATCTCTCGACGTCTCAAGTCTACATCAACACCGACATTTGTTTGCACCCAACGTAAATCACATAAGGTATGTACCAACCATTTGAACGGTAGGATGATCAAAAAAAATAAGTTTTGTCTTAAACATACATTCGTAGAATGTAAACAAAACCAATTTCTTAAAAATTTTATTTGAAAATTTATTTTTGAATTTTAATGACAAGTTTTATGTAAGTAATTATTTTTCAAAAATTAAATCTAGACCATTTTCCCCCTCCGCAAAATAAGGGTCACTTTACCAGACAAGTTTGTTCACCCATAAAAGACAAAAAACTGGAAAGGTCTGTCAGGGCGGTCCCTTATAATTAGGCGGCCGGGCCCCCCTTATATATCCGGCGACCCGCACTAATATATCTGGTGACGACGTTTCCTGGACATGATATTTTCAGCTTCCTATAATAGGGGGCGTCACCTCCAACTATTTTGATAACCTTGTTGCATGGTATTTTCTTTTATGTTCTATTTCTCTCTCTAGATCTCACTAAATCTTTTTAAATCTTTGATCATTCAACTTGGTTAATCTTGTTTAAATGTGATCAAATCTTCTATCCTTTCCTCCTTTCCTCAAAAGCAAGAGAAGAACTTTCGTCATCATAAAGATATGAAGTTATGTAGTCTAGTTAGTTCATTTGTAACATATGTTACATATAGATCGAGTCCATGTCTTCAAATCTTTAGTAGTGTGTAAATCAGAAGATGGTGTGTATTTCAGAAGGGTTGATTGTAGGGTTGGGTTTAGTATATTTTGGGGCCTTAAATAGTGTAGTGGTAGATATTGTTTAGCACTAAGATTAGGACACTGACATTATGCTTCAAGTGTCAGAAAATATTGTAAGCGACGTATGGTTTTATGTGTTTATGCCGTATAAACACAAGGTTTGTTATGTTTGGTTCATAAAACGTAACGAGTTTGGTTGTACCCGAAGAAAAGAAATCGACATTCTGCTTTGTGTAAGAAAATAGATGTAGCATTGGTATAGGTTTTCTCTGCCGAAAGGTAAGCTTTGTTGCACTTTAGTAAAGAGTACATCTCTCGAGTTGGATATCGGGAGTGGTAATAGGGGCAAGAAGAGGAGCTTCGTACTGACCATAACCACTATAAAATCATTGTTTAGGGGATGGGGGGCGGGTGTGGGGCGGTTGGGTGGGGGGTGAGAAAAGACGTGAATGGGGGTTTATATTTGTTCATTTTCACATCATGTCCTTTCTATTCAAGTTTTATTTCTTTTTTTATGTTCACTTCGCAATAATCGCTCGTTGTATTCTTTTTTTTCTTTTTTTTAATTTTTTTTTTTTTTTTTTTGCATTTTCTTTTACCTTTCTACTTTACTTATGTCTTTTCATTTATCGCTTTACTTTTACACTATTCATTGTGTTTATGACTTGTGTGAATTGATTGTGTATGTTGTGTTCGTCCATGGTTGTGTAGCTCCTTGTAGGTAGCAAACATTGTGAGTTGTGAATAATATTAGTTGATAATCATGTGTCTAGTTATAGCATATCCATTTTCGTCTTATTCTCATATTGTGTCTAAACTTGATTGGTGATTTGATTACAAATGATCGTATTTCTGAAACCTCTTTCTGGTGGAGGTCCTTAAATTAGGGAGGCCCCCTGATGTTGCTAGGCGCCCCCCATATATTTATGGTACCCGTCCGGGCCGGCAGGGGAGAGAGTGATGTATTTAATTGATACAAAACATTAAAGTGTTTTAAAAGGAAATGTATTACCCTCCCTCATACGGTTTCCACAGCCTACTAGAACCTTAAGACGATTGAGGCGATAATAGTTTTTTTTATAGAAGGCAAATATTATGAGTGAGGCGAGATAAGTTTTTTTTAGTATTGCTACTAGAACCCAAAAGATGATTGAGGGAAGATATTTAAATAGGAAGTTATATAAAAAACGTTTAGTCATAAGTTATGGTTTCTTCTTTTTGCTCCTCTCTCGATCTTATAGTTTTAATTATTAATGTTGCTTATTGATGGGCCTTTTTATCTTTGCATTCTATTAATTTATAACTGTATCATATCTGATAGTAAACTGATTATTTAGGGAATCTAATTGTAGCAACTGGTGGTAATGTACTTGCAATGCTACTAATGTATCTCGGTTTTAAATATACTAAAAAATTATAACTAAAGTTCCTACTATCATGTTAACTACTTGGTATGTGCTTAATTACACATACCTTTTGCCTATAAAAACGTGCCTAAAATGTTCAAAATATACCAAAAATACATTGTATTTGTGTGTTTTGTGATTTATGATTGTGCAGGTAACGGATATTCACTAAAGGACACAAAATCAAGCCAAAACGGACAAAACCGAGCACGAAATGGAAAGAGCGTAAAAAAGTCAAAAGTCAAAGTCAAAAGTCAAAGCCAAGAAGTCAAGTCAAAGACGAATTGAACCCCGAAGAAAATATCTTAAATGGTGCGCAACCCGTACCACATTTAAAGGCAAAGGTCAGCCCTATTAGAGTATAGTTGATTTATGCTTTTTATAGCTTCTTATAATAAAGCTTAAAATCCTATTACTTGACACCTCAATACCCACATCTTTTAAATATAATAACCGACCCCAAACCATAGACACACAACAGACAGCTAACTTTCCATTAACCTACAACCTCTTTACTTTTAGATTGTTTGTACCTTAAGGACTAAACACTATTAGTCCTTAGGGACTAACACAACTAGTCCCTATAACCTTAAATCCTCTTTTCAGAACCCACATCCTTTTATCCCACTAACTCCCGTTTTAAAAACAATTACAGTATACCCCCAATTCTTTTCCCTCCCCTAGTTTACTAATTCATCCATCCCTCCTACAAAAATAGTACACCTGCTAAAAGACATACCAATTTTTTACCGATTACCACAATCCACCCCCCCCCCCCCCCCTCCAAAGTCTCCCTTATACCCTATCATTCCCAACTAAAGACAAGCTTATGTTGGCAATCCTTATGAGTCTTCTATTTAGTTGATGCGGCACGGCGCGAGACTAAATCAAGGGTTTTGATTGCATGAGCTTGGTGACCATAAGAAGATGGATGACTATGAGGTGAGGCTTGACTTCTCCTCACAAAGGAAACATACCTCAATTCCTAGATCTTCTCTTTACTCGGTATAAAGAGGAAGACCTATTAGGCAGCAAGGATCTCTAGTTTTTTGTAAGTTTTGGATTTAGTTTTTTGTTCAAGCTTTTTATTGTAATTAACAGCTTTCTAGTTTTATTGTACTTTTTTAAAGTCTTGTACTCTTGTTTTTAAGTTAATGAAATTTAAGCTTTTATGTTAAAATCCTGTTTTTTTAGTTAATGCACTTTATGTTTTGAAAATGTTTGCTAATCTCTTTTAAGCTCTTAGTTACCTATTTAAAACTGCTTCACTTAAGTTATATAAAACTTTTTCTTAGTTTTATAGCCTAAGTCTTTTTACACTTAAAAATTTAAGAATCTAGAGCATTAGTTTATATTGGATCTTGCTGGTCATTGGGTTAGGGTTATGTGGATAAGCTATAGGATGTTTTGGAACCGAATTTGGTGTTAAAAGTCTTAACCAAAAGCAAAGGACTTTTGTAAGTTTCAAATTTCATGTTTTAGCTTATTTTATGCATTCGCTTATTTACTGCTTATTGTTTGCTTATGTGTATTTACTTGTTGCACTTTATTAAATGTATGTTTACTGCTTTATTTATGCTTGCTTTTAGATAAGAACTATTTAATCACGATTTTAAGTTAAAACTTAGGTCAAAGTTGGCTTTATAAAACTGCCTTATTATTATTTTGCGTTCACTCTAATGTGTTTATTTTTGTTTTCATAGTGCTTAATATTGCTTGATATTAGTTGTTTGTTATCTGTTTTTAATAACCTTTGCTTAAATCTTTAAAGATCAAGCTTAATAATGGATAGAGAAAACCTAAAGGAGTGTTTGGCGTGGGTTAAGTCTTGGAAAAAGGGTCAAATGAAGCTTAATAAGTTGTTTTTGGCTTCTGAGTCCGTTGTTTAAATAGCTTGAAGTTAGTATATATGTTAGTTTTCTAAAAGGTTTTGAAAGTACAAAAATATAGTAGAAGGTTTATTTGTAGTCCATGGTTTGATTCGTGTTATTGTGAGTTAAATATAATTTATTTGCTTAGATTCCTTAGTAGTAGCCTTTTTGGTGTTAAGTCTTGCCTTTTTTAGTCTAATAATGCATAAGTAGTATAGATTTAGGTTAAAGTATGCTTTAGTCAAATTTTGTTGTTTGTCCTAAAATACCTGTCATGTGTTCTAAGTCTTCTTTTTTTTTCCATAGTTGAGGCCAGTTTCATTAGCAATATAGGTTTATTTAAGTTGTTTTATGCGTTCTGAATTTTGATAAAATAAGCTCATTAGGTAACATACTTAATATGTTTTAGCTTTTTGAGTAATCTAAGCAGCTTATTCTAACTTAATTTGAGGCTTAAAGTAGCAAATTTTCCAAAATAAAAGTCAATATATACTGATTATTAATCAGTATACATTGACAGTTTTTCAGTGCTTATTCCAGCTTATTTTGTTTCTCTTTATTGCTGTATAGTGACGGATTAGTTATAGTAGTAATATACTTTTTTGATTTCACTTTCCCATTTCCTTGTGCTTATTTGTTCTGAATTTGAGCTTAAAAATGCTTAAGTAGTCATTCAAATCTGCTAGTTTAAGTCATAATCCATTTAAGCTCAAATAAGCTTTTTAGCTTATGTTCTTTGCTTATTTTTGTTCATATCTGCTTATTAGGTCTAGGACATCATTTGCCTTAGCTTATTTGCTTCTACTTGTGGCTTAATAGGTCTAAAATAAGCTAAACAGTTTAGCCTATAGACTTATTTAAAAACAAGCCAAACTGTCAGCTTATTTTGCTAATTTCTAGCTTAATTTTTGAGATTTGAAAAAAAAAGTGTCTTTTCTAAAGTTAGTCATTTTTGCTTATTTTATAAGTTGCAAAAGAAAAAAATCAAAAAAAATGTTTTCTAAAAAAAAGGGGTCATCATAGGGGCTCGAGACCTGTGACCTCCCCTTTTGCACAACCCAACTCAATATTTAAACACAACACTCACTGCAAATCTTGCCCTTTGGTCTTTTTCTTTATAAGTTTTGTTTCGTTTATTATTTAAAAGTCTTTTAGCCTTCTTTGCCTTTCAGCGTAATTTAGCTTATAAACTAACTTTATTTCAATAAGTGTTTGTTACAATTTTATATTCTGAATTATAAGTGTTCTAGGAACCCCTTTCCATAAATATTTTTGAATTTTCCATTTGTTTAGTATTTTTAATTAATCTTTTTAGATTAAAGTGTTTTTAATTCTCTCTATATTAAAAAAATTAAAAGTCAAAAAAAATATATTCTTATTTTTTTAATTTTTCTTTTATTCATTTGGATTGATTTAAAAAATACATTTGCATTGTAGGTGTTAAATTTTAGAATAGTTTTTTAAAGGAACTGGATTTGATATCCTTCAAGTTAGCTTTTCTTGTGTTTTAGACCTTAATAGCCTTCGTTTTAGTTGCCTTTGTTTGTTTTTAGCATATTATTAGTAGATAGAAAATAGGAAAAACTCCACCAATCTTTGTTATATTCAAGCTATCCCAAATCGAAACTCTCGTTTTCAATTAACCGCCTCGTCGGTACGTCCGGGAAGGTTTTCTTTTTGGATTTTACTTTGGTTAAAAGTAAAAACTCTTTTAAAAAGCCTCTTGGAATACTTCCCTTCTTCTTAATTGAGATTTTGATAATTCTTATTATATATTTATTATATATATATTTATATACTAAAGGAATTATTTTTAAGAGTCAATTTTTGGCGCCGCTGCCGAGGAGGTCGTGAGACGATTATCGAGTTAAAGTTTGTTGTGCCTTGAAGACCCTTCCTCGTTGTAAGTTATTCAATTTCGGTATTATTTGTGTATATTTTCTTCCTTATTATTTATTATAACATAAAATACAAAAATATTTTACACTTCTATTTTTATTTTAAATTTTTAAAAAAATAACCGTTTGTTAATTGTTGTTTCGGCTCATCTTTAGTTAATAAACTATAAGAGAGTTATAAGGAGGGTCGATCCTACGAACTTCGACCCGACAAGAGAGAGGTTTTTAAAACGCTTCAGCTTAAACGCGTCTCCGCTTCTTTGGGCGATTTTCTAGAGAGCTACCGTGCACTTTTGACTTTCGGTTACCAAAAATATTTTTTTCTCTCTTATTTTTATTATTTCTTTTTCTTATCATAAAAATCCAAAAATATTCTTCTTAACCCCATTTTGTTTAATTCTTTATTCCTGTTTAATTCTATCATCATGTATGGATTTAAAGAAAGTTCGTCTTGTGGAGCTTTGTAGAATAAATCATGTGGTTGTTCTAAAGGGCGTTTCATAGACAAGTTTGTTCGTGATCCTAATAAAACACCCAACTCGTCTCAACGACCCCCTCATGATTGTTCCAAGTGTGGAAACCCGATTGATGGTCTATATTGTCGACAATGTGCTCTATTACGAAAGAAATTGAAAGAAGTTTGGTTTAAAATTTGTGAAGAAAATGAAATTTTCCAAGACTTTCTAAACACTTCCGATTCATCCAATGACAATACTAACATTGTTAATGTGCCTCAAGAGCCATTCGTCTTCAATAGACCCCGGGTGTAAAAATTTCTTCACAATGTTCTTCACATATTGACCACCATTGTTGTTACGGGTGTAGTGATTCGTTAGATGGTATCTTTTGTCAACGATGTACTTGTGAGTCTTGTGGGAACGGTGCTCATTATGGCTATAATTGTCCACCGAAAGTTCCGATTATCTCTAATCCGGAACCATTCTACAATAAAAACGTTGATGAGTTCCCACAAACTTTGCCAAGTTTTCATCCGACATGATATTCTGGAGATGAAATTTCATTCACTTATGATTCCAATCTTAATTTTGTGGATGATTCTCCTAACCCACCTCCACAACCCCCGACATATTCTTATGAGTCTTGTGGGAATGATGCTCATTATGGTCACGATTGTCCACCTCAAGTTCCGTTTATCTATAATCCAGAACCGTGTTACAACCAAGACTTTAATTTCCCACAAAATTTTTAAAGTTTCCAACAATAATATATTTATTGTACCCGCTGTGGGAGCCCGCATGAGACTTTTCAATGTCAATAAGTGATCTTCTATGAGCCTTGTTGTGAAAATTGCGGGGGTCCTCATGAGACTTTTTCAAGTGTCAACCGTGACCAAATTTCGATAATTTAAATTCTTCGGTTTGACCAATTTTCAAACCCTCCGCAGTATCCTCCTTTCATCATCATCTCCTCAAGAAAGAGTGTGGGAAATGTTGCAAGCTAGAATTAAAACCTAAGGAATCTATAAAACCTTTTTAAAGAAGTGTAATCGTATTCTTTGAGGAGAAACACCAAGCCTTTTATTGCTATCTTGGAGATAATTTTTTGAATTAAGCATGTTGTAAAGAAAAGAATCATCAACCAGAGGAGATACAAAGAATTACTTCGTAAAAATTCTTAATGATTGCTAATCATAAGTGAGGAGCTGGCAGATGATTTATTATACTCAGAACTGGAATAGTCCTGCCTTGTACAAAAGATGATGAACGAGGGAGTTTACTATTGCAATCATACATCCGTCATTACCGAGCTGTGGAAACCGGGTGGTAACTTCTCTAAGTATGGGGGACGAGCATCTTAGCACTATTTCTGAAAAGGAGGAGTCTAGTGTTGAGGACATTGTCCCATCCCAAGTGAGTCCGAGGGTATTTCCGACAGCATGTGTGATGTGCCTTTTTGCGATAGATCCCCCCATACTAATGCCAAAAATTGATCCTTAAAATAATTCCTTTGCCTATATATATATATAAATATATATATTATATATATATATATATATTATATTTATATAGTAATAAATATGAAATCTATAATAATAAGAATTATCTCTCAAATATCAATAATAAGAATTCCATAAGGCTTTTAGAAGGAAAATTACTTTTACCTAAGTGTTTACTTATAGCATTGCGTGAGGACACGACAATATCTTAGTATGGGGGATTTTGGTATGTGCTTAATTACACATACCTTTTACCTATAAAAACGTGCCTAAAATGACCAAAATATACCAAAAATACATTGTATTTGTGTGTTTTGTGATTTATGATTGTGCAGGTAACGGATATTCACTAAAGGACACAAAATCAAGCCAAAACGGACAAAACCGAGCACGGAATGGAAAGAGCGTGAAAAAGTCAAAAGTCAAAGCCGAGAAGTCAAAGTCAAAGACGAAGCCGAACCCGAAGAAATCTCAAATGGGCCAACCCGTACCCATTTAATGGGCCGGGTCAGCCCATTAAGCATATAGAAGACTTAAGCTTTTAAGCTTACTTATAATAAGCCCTAAATCCATTACTTGGCCCAATCCTCTTTTAAATATAAACCGGCCCAAACCATAGCCCAACAACAGCTAACAACCATTAACCCTACAACCCTTTAACCTTTTACATTGTTAGTCCTTAAGGACTAACACTGTTAGTCCTTAGGACTAACACAACTAGTCCCTATAACCTTAAACCCTTTTCACCCCACATCCTTTTACCCCCTAACCCCGTTAAAAACAACTAACAGTACCCCCAATTCTTTTCCCGCCATGTTTACTATTCATCCATCCCCTCCAAAATAGTACCCTGCAAACAGACAAACAATTTTAACCTATTCCCCACAATCAAACAAACTCCCTTAACCTATTATCCCAACCAAACGACAAGCTTATGTTGGCAATCCTATGAGTTTCTATTGGTTGATGGGACGTGAGACTAAATCAAGGGTTCAGATTGCAGAGCTTGGTGCCAAAGAAAGATGGATGGCTAAGATTGAGGCTTGACTTCTCCTCACACAGGAAACACACCTCAAGTCCTAGAATCTTCTCTACTCGGCTATAAAAGAGAAGACCAATTAGGCAGCAAGGATCTCTAGTTTTTTATGTAGTTTTTATTTAAGTTTTTTTTCAAGCTTTTTATTGTAATTTACAGCTTTTCTAAGTTTATTGTACTTTTTTAAAGTCTTGTACTCTTGTTTTTAAGTTAATGAAATTTAAGCTTTTATGTTAAAATCCTGTTTTTTTAGTTAATGCACTTTATGTTTTGAAAATGTTTGCTAATCTCTTTTAAGCTCTTAGTTACCTATTTAAAACTGCTTCACTTAAGTTATATAAACTTTTTCATAGTTTATATAGCCTAAGTCTTTTTCACTTAAAAATCTCAAGAATCATGGAGCATGGTGTATACTGGATGGCCATGGGTTAGTGCTTATGTGGATAAGCTATAGGATGTTTTGGAACCGAATTTGGTGTTAAAAGTCTTAACCAAAAGCAAAGGACTTTTGTAAGTTTCAAATTTCATGTTTTAGCTTATTTTACTGCCATTTGCTTATTTACTGCTTATTGCTTATTGCTGTTTACTTGTGCATAAAATGATGTTTTACTACTGCTTATAATGCTTGCTTTTAGCTAGAAGATCATTTAATCATGATTTAAAGTTAAAAACTGTCAAGTTTAGTTTCAAACTGCTTATTTTATTTTCTCACTCTAAGTGCATATTTGCTTATAATAGTGCTACTATTGCTGCTATAGTTGTTTGTTATCTGTTTTCAATAACCTTTGCTTAAATCTTTAAAGATCAAGCTTAAAATGGATAAGAGAAACCTAAAGGAGTGTTTGGGTTAAGTCTTGAAAATGGGTCAAATGAAGTTAAAAGTTGTTTTTGGCTTCTGAGTCAGTTTAACTAGCTTAAAGTTAGTCTATAAGTTAGTTTTAAAAGGTTTTTAAAGTACAAAAATCTAGTTTAAGGTTTATTGTAGTCATGGTTTGAATCTGTGTAATTGTGAGTTAATATAATTGCTTATTTGCTTAGATTCTTAGTAGTAGCCTTTTGGTGTTTAATTCATGCTTGTTTTTAGTCTAAAATGCAGTAGTATAGCTTTGGTTAAGTGTGCTTTAGTCAATTGTTGTTGAGTCTAAATCTGTCATGTGTCTAAGTCTCTTTTTCATAGTTCAGAGTCCAGTTTTCATTAGCTAATTTAGGTTTAATTAAGCTTGTTTTATGGTCTGAATTTGATAAAATAAGCTCATTAGGTAACATACTTAATCTGTTTTAGCTTTTTGTGGAATTTAAGCAGCTTATTCTAACTTAATTTGAGGGCTTAAAGTAGTTAATTTTCCAAAATAAAAGTCAGTATATACTGATTATTAATCAGTATACACTGACACTTTTTCAAGTGCTTATTCCAGCTTATTTAGTTTCTCTATTAGCTTATTTCTTGCTTTATAGTGAAGATTATATAGTTTTAAGTTATAATGATTTTGATCAATCCATTTCCATTGCCTTATTTGATCCTCTAATTAGAGCTTAAAAATGCTTATGTAGTCATTCAAAACTGCCATTTAAGTCAAATCCATTTAAGAATCAAATAAGCTTTTTAGCTTATGTTCTTTGCTTATTTTTGTTCATATCTGCTTATTAGGTCTAGGACATCATCTGCCTTAGCTTATTTGCCTCTACTTGTGGCTTAATAGGTCTAAAATAAGCTAAACAGTTTAGCCTTTAGACTTACTTAAAAACATGCCAAACTTGTCAGCTTAGTTTCTAATTACAGCATAATTTTTGAGATTTGAAAAAAGTGTCTTTTCTAAAGTTAGTCATTTTTGCTTATTTTATAAGTTGTAAAAGAAAAAATCAAAAAAAAATGTTTTCTAAAAAAAAGGGGTCACGAGGGTCGAACCTGTGACCTCCCCTTTGCACACCCAACATATTTAGCACACACACTCACTACAAACTCGCCCTTGGGTCTTTTTCTTTATAAGTTTGTTTCATTTATTATTTAAAGTCATTTTAGCCTTTTTGCCTTTCAACTTAATTTAGCTTATAAGAAGCTTATTTCAATAAGTTGTTTGTACCATTTTATTTTTCCTAGAATCTAAGCTGTTCAAAGTACTTTCCATAAATTTTTCAGAATTTTCTCATTTAGTTTAGTATTTTTAATTAATTTTTTAGATTAAAAGTGTTTTTAATTCATAATAAAAATATAAAAGTCAAAAAAATATAAGTCTTTTTTATAAAATTTTCTTTTATCATTTAGGATTGTTAAAAATTAAATTTACATTTGTAGGGTTAAAATTTTAGAATTTAGTTTTTTTAAAGAACGGGATTTGAATCCCGTTATCGTTTTTAGTGTTTTAGTCTTAATTGCTTCGTTTTTTAGTTTTGCCTTTTTTATTTAGCATATTATTAGTAGAAATAGAAAACCAAATCCAATTTGTGATATTCAAGCATAAATTCTCAAACGTTACCTTAATTTTCAAATTCGCACCTCATCGAGACACGACCCGGGAAGGTTTTTAGGCATTTTACTTTGGGTAAAAGTAATTATCCTTAAAAAAGCCTTACGAAATTCTTATTATTGATATTATCCTTATATATTTATATTATATATTTATTATATATTATATTTATATATACTAAAGTATTGAAGTCAATTTTTGGCGTCGCTGCCGGGGAGGTTGTGAAACAATTATCGTGTTTCGTTTGAAGATTAGTGTTTGAAAACCCTTCCCCGTGAAGTTATCGTTTTCAATTGTGAATATTTTATTTTTCAATTATTGTAAATATTAAGTAATCAAAAAATACCAAAAAATATCAATAAACAACAAAAACGACCGTTGTGTCACTTATGAATTCGGCTCACCTTTAGATTACAAACAATAAGAGATGTATAAGGAGGGTCGATCCTACGAACTTCGACCCGAAAGGAGAAGGTTTTTAATAGCTTTACGCTTACCCGCTCCTCCTCTTCTTTGTGCATTTTCTAAAGAGCTATTAACGGTTACCAAAAATATTTTTCTTTTATATTTATCTTTCAAAAAAGCCCCAAAATATTCTTCTTAACCCCACTTTGTTTAATTCTTCTTTTTATCCCTATTTAATTCTATCATCATGTATGGGTTTAAAGAATGTTCGTCTTGTGGAGCTTTGTATAATAAATCATGTGGTTGTTCTAAAGGGGGTTTCGTAGACAAGTTTGTTCGTGATCCTAATAAAACACCTGACTCGTCTCAACTACCTCCTCGTAATTGTCCCAATTGTGGAAACCCGGTTGATGGTCTATATTGTCGACAATGTGCTCTATTGCGAAAGAAATTGGAGGAAGTTTGGTTTATAATTTGTGATGAAAATGAATTTTCTAAGACTTTCTAAACACTTCCGAGTCATCCAATGACAATACTAACGTTGTTAATGCACCTCAAGAGCCATTCGTCTTCAATCAGGACCCCGGTAAAAATTCTTCACAAAGTCCTCCACATGTTGACCACCATTGTTGTTACGGGTGTGGTGATTCGTTAGACGATATCTTTTTCAACGATGTACTTGTGAGTCTTTTGTGGAACAGATGCTCATTAGGGCTATAATTAGTCCACCCCCAAAAGTTCCGATTATCTCAAATACCGAAACCATGCTCAATCAAAACGTGATGGAGTTCCCACAAACTTTTGCCAGTTTTCATCCGACATGTTATTCTGAGAGCTGAAAATTCAATCACTTATGATTACCAAACTTAATGTTTGATGATTCTCCTAACCCACCTTCACAACCCCCGATGTATTCTAATGAGTTTTGTGGGAACGATGCTCATTATGGTCATGATTGTCCACCTCAAGTTCTATTTATCTATAATCCGAAACCGTGTTACAATCAAGACTTTAACTTCCCACAAAATTTTCAAAGTTTTCAACAACAATATATTTATTGTACCCGTTGAGGGGCCCATGAAGACTTATTCATGTCAACAAGATATCTTCTATGAACCTTGTTGTGAAAATTGCAGGGGTCCTCATGATACTTTTCAGTGTCAACCGATGAACCAAAATTTCGATAATTCTAATTCTTCCGGTTTTGACCAATTTCAACCCCCGCAGTATCCTGTCATTCATCATCCTCCTCAAGAAACGAGTGTGGAAATGTTGCAAGCTAGAGAAAACCTAATGGAATCTATACAAACCTTTTTAAAGAAGTTTAATCGTATATCTTTTAGAGAAATGCCAAAGGTTTTATTGCTAGCTTGAGAGAAATTCTTTGAAATTAAGTATGCTTGTAAAGAAAAGCAACATCAACCAAAGGATATACAAGAATTACTTCATAAACTTCTTAATGATATGCAAATTATAAGTGAGGAGCTGGCAGATTTTATTAATACTCTGAACTGGAATTGTTTGGCCTTCTACAACAACTATGATGACGAGGAGTATACTATTGCAATCACTCCCATCTTACCGACTGTGGAACCTGATAACTCTCTAAGTATGGGGGATGAGCATCTTAGCACTATTCCTGAAAAGGAAGAGTCTAGTGTTGAGGACCTTGTCTCGATCCCAAGTGAGTCCGAGGGTATTTCGATATCATTTGTGATGTGCCAACTAGAGAAAATTCACCCCTCTTAAAGATTGAAAAAGTCATTTTGAGATCTCGTCGATTCTAACGATGATTATTCTTCTAGTGATGACGATTCTCTTTACAGTGAGGACATCTATTATATCGATGCATCACCTCCCGATTCTGAGCTCGTCAGCTTAGAGGAGGTGAAGGATTTTGAAGATGGAGAGATTGATATTGATATTCTTTTAACAATCAAGGATGATATTCTTCGTGAGAAATTGTCGAATATCAATCTTCTTATTGCTAAGAATGAAGCATTAAAAGACAATCCCACTCCATCTTCTGATTTTGTGACCAAGTCTCCCTCTACATCTCCTAACTCTTTCTTGGAGGGGACCAACATTTCTTATAATTTCTTACCCGATTCTGAGACTTTCCCTGCTTTAATTTGAAGAGAAAAGTAGTGGTAACCCACTTACTTAACCTGATTTATCTCCTTCCAGATATGAAGCTTCTTTTGTGATAGTAAACCCGATTCGGTGGATTTCACTAATGAGATGGTGGGATGAGGATAATTTAAATAATCCAAACAACGGAACCAAGAGTTCATGTCTAATGTTTTACCACCACGCCAGATCCCCACCTTCATTTAGAATTCTGATTTCACGTCTTTCTAGTGATTCCCAATCGGAGTCCGACCTTGTAGTTTCTTTTTTCCCTCCGAACAGAAACAATATTTTCGATCCAGGGTATTCATTAAGTACTCAAATCCAAGAGATTTCTATCACCGAATGAATTTTCTATCTCATTCATCCGTGATCCTCTTTCTACAGTGTTTGACACTTTGCTCTTATTTTTATCCGAAAATGAGGACAACGTTTTTAATCCTGGTATTCTTGCTTCTAATGAGGAGAAATCTCCTCATCTCTTATCTCATCGGGGATTTAAAGCTTTCCAGCTCATTTCTGAAAGCCCGATGATGATTTTTGGAGGGGACATTCCTATCTTGGATGTTCTGTTTCTCCATTTCTATCCCCCTTGACCAGCTCAAGTATGGGGGATTGGGTCAAGCTTAGTGACCTTAAACAAGCGCTTCGTGGGTGGAAACCCATGCTTATCCTAATATTTATAATAGTAGTAATGAATAAGTGTGTTGTGAGGAGGCTCGCCTCTTCCTTGTCTCGTTGTGTTGTACTGTCCAGATTGCCCGGATTTATGAAGCACTCGAGCTCGCAGTTTTTTTATGACCTTCGTTTCACTCGAGCTCACATCCTCAGCTTTCAATTATGGAATCCAATATCGGAAATCCTTATCGACAAACTTTATCTTTGACATACACTTAATAAACGGCTTTAGATTTACGTAAAGACCCTTCTTAAAACATTGGGGACAATGTTCAGTTCTAGTATGGGGGGATCTATCGATTTGATTGTGCCTGCAACCGTTATTTTCACGTAATCCCGTTTTTACCACCAAAATTTTAAAAAATATTGTGATTTTGTGCAAAAATTTAAAAAAATTCCAAAAATAAAATAAGTGTTTTGTCACAATGTTTGACTTTCCTGCTGGGTGAGAATAAGAAAAAATTTTGACCTCGATCGAAGCATGTTGAGCTCTTAGCTTTGTCCCTTAACCTTTATAAACGAAAAATGATAGAGTTAATTACGAGTTAGATGCTAAGCAAGGATTAGTTGGAAATTTTAAGAGCTCATAAGTGTAATTTGTAGCTTTTTCTCCCATAAGCTCCTAACCTGACTAATACTAAGTGTTTATTTCCGAAAAATTAAACTTAATTCACAATTAAGAAACTTTAATATAAATGTATCGACAACATTAAATTATTTAGTCTCATCAACATTTATAACTTAAATTTTCTAAAGGAAATTATCTCTAAATAACCGTGGTAATAATAGAGTGTAAAAAATAGTAAAAATAATAAATAAAACTTATGGGCTGATAAAAGTTTCTTGCAGTCTTGCCGCTCACAACCGAAGTTGCATGCCTTCTAAATAATGCACATAGTAATAAAAAATCCGAGGACCTGATAAAAGTTTGCTGACGCATCTTGCCGGGCTCAAACCGATGTTGTAGCTTCCAAAAAAGGTCGAGGATCTCCTTCCGTTTATATTAGATGATAAGTGCAATATGAGTTATTTAATAAGTAAAGGGAAAATCTCTTTCTTAAATTTAAATACTCTTTTTTGAACTAGGACTAATTCGTTTTAAGATTTAAGAATTTTTTTCCCCCCCCCCCCCCCCCCCCCCCACCCCCGCCCCCCCCCCCCCCCCCCCCCCCCCCCCCCCCCCCCCCCTCCCCCCCCCTAATTGGTTTTTTAATGGAAGCTGAAGGGGTTTTGAAACTGAAGGTCCGTGAGTCCCAAACTATTCCGTGGGGTTTGTCAAAATCTTGTCACTTAGCCGCACTAAGGTTGGGATGTGGCCGAGACGAAAGCCGCTACATGGGATGATCTCGCCTTCAAACTCATGATGTGCCGTGATGAAAGCCGCTACAAAGGACTATTGTAAGTTTCAAATTTCATGTTTTAGCTTATTTTACTGTCATTTGCTTATTTACTGCTTATTTATTGCTTATTGTTGTTTATTGTTGCTTATTAATGTTGTTTATTGCTTATTTATCCTTGCTTTTAGCTTAGAAGTCATTTAATCATGATTTAAGTTAAAATTGTCAAGTTTAGCTTTAAAACTGCTTATTTTTATTTGCTCACTCTAAGTGCTTATTTCTGTTTTCATAATGCTTAATATTGCTTGATATTAGTTGTTTGTTATCTGTTTTTAGGGTACTATTTTGGAGGGGATGTTGACTTTCCTGCTGGGTAAAATAAGAATAAATTTTGACTCGATCAAGCATGTTGAGCTCTTAGCTTTGTCCCTTAACCTTTATAAACAAAAAATGATAGAGTTAATTATGAGTTAGATGCTAAGCAAGGATTAATTGGAAATCTTAAGAGCTCATAAGTGAAATTTGTAGCTTTTTCTCCCATAAGCTCCTAACCGGACTAATACTAAGTGTTATTTTCGAAAATTAAACTTAAATCAACAATTTTTGAAACTTTATTAATGTAGTCGACAACATTAATTTATTTAGTCTCAGTTCAAATTTATACTTAAATTTTCTAAAAGGAAATTTTCTCTATATATCGTGGTAATAATAAGTGTAAAAAATGAGGTAATAATAATAAATAAAAACTGTGGGCTGATAAAAGTTTGCTGCATCTTGCCGGCTCACAACCGATGTTGTAGCCTTCAAAAAGGTCGAGGATCTCCTTCGTTTATATTAATGATAAGTGCAATATGAGTGATTTAATAAATATAGGGAAAATCTCTTTTTCTTAAATTTAAATATGCTTTTGAACTAAGACTATTTCGTTTTAAGATTGTGATTTTTCTAATTGTTTATTTAATGGGAAGCCGAAGGGGTTTTGAAACTGAAGGTCCGTGAGTCTCAATACTAGTCTCTGTGGGGTGTCAAAATCTTGGTCACTTAGCCGCAAGGTTGGGATGTGCCGAGACGAAAGCCGCTACATGGGATGATCTCGCCTTCAAACTCATGATGTGCCGAGATGAAAGCCGCTACAAAGGACTATTGTAAGTTTCAAATTTCATGTTTTAGCTTATTTTACTGTCATTTGCTTATTTACTGCTTATTTATTGCTTATTGTTGTTTATTGTTGCATATTAATGTTGTTTATTGCTTATTTATCCTTGCTTTTAGCTTAGAAGTCATTTAATCATGATTTAAGTTAAAATTGTCAAGTTTAGCTTTAAAACTGCTTATTTTTATTTGCTCACTCTAAGTGCTTATTTCTGTTTTCATAGTGCTTAATATTGCTTGATATTAGTTGTTTGTTATCTGTTTTCAATAACCTTTGCTTAAATCTTTAAAGATCAAGCTTAAAATGGATAAGAGAAACCTAAAGGAGTGTTTGGGTTAAGTCTTGAAAATGGGTCAAATGAAGTTAAAAGTTGTTTTTGGCTTCTGAGTCAGTTTTAACTAGCTTAAAGTTAGTCTATAAGTTAGTTTTAAAAGGTTTTTAAAGTACAAAAATCTAGTTTAAGGTTTATTGTAGTCATGGTTTGAATCTGTGTAATTGTGAGTTAATATAATTGCTTATTTGCTTAGATTCTTAGTAGTAGCCTTTTGGTGTTTAATTCATGCTTGTTTTTAGTCTAAAATGCAGTAGTATAGCTTTGGTTAAGTGTGCTTTAGTCAATTGTTGTTGAGTCTAAATCTGTCATGTGTCTAAGTCTCTTTTTCATAGTTCAGAGTCCAGTTTTCATTAGCTAATTTAGGTTTAATTAAGCTTGTTTTATGGTCTGAATTTGATAAAATAAGCTCATTAGGTAACATACTTAATCTGTTTTAGCTTTTTATAGAATTTAAGCAGCTTATTCTAACTTAATTTGAGGGCTTAAAGTAGTTAATTTTCTAAAATAAAAGTCAGTATATACTGATTATTAATCAGTATACACTGACACTTTTTCAAGTGCTTATTCCAGCTTATTTAGTTTCTCTATTAGCTTATTTCTTGCTTTATAGTGAAGATTAGTTATAGTAGTTAATATGTTTTTGATCATTTCCCATTTCCATTTGCTTATTTGTTCTGAATTTGAGCTTAAAAATGCTTAGTAGTCATTCAAAACTGCCAATTTAAGTCATAATCCATTTAAGCTCAAATAAGCTTTTTAGCTTATGTTCTTTGCTTATTTTTGTTCATATCTGCTTATTAGGTCTAGGACATCATCTACCTTAGCTTATTTGCCTCTACTTGTGTCTTAATAGGTCTAAAATAAGCTAAACAGTTTAGCCTTTAGACTTACTTAAAAACAAGCCAAACTGTCAGCTTATTTTGCTAATTTCTAGCTTAATTTTTGAGATTTGAAAAAAGTGTCTTTTCTAAAGTTAGTCATTTTTGCTTATTTTATAAGTTGTAAAAGAAAAAATCAAAAAAATGTTTTCTAAAAAAAAGGGGTCACGAGGGTCGAACCTGTGACCTCCCCTTTGCACACCCAACATATATAACACACACACTCACTACAAACTCGCCCTTGGGTCTTTTTCTTTATAAGTTTGTTTCGTTTATTATTTAAAGTCATTTTAGCCTTTTTGCCTTTCAACTTAATTTAGCTTATAAGAAGCTTATTTCAATAAGCTGTTTGTACCATTTTATTTTTCCTAGAATCTAAGCTGTTCAAAGTACTTTCCATAAATTTTTTAGAATTTTCTCATTTAGTTTAGTATTTTTAATTAATTTTTTAGATTAAAAGTGTTTTTAATTCATAATAAAAATATAAAAGTCAAAAAAATATAAGTCTTTTTTATAAAATTTTCTTTTATCATTTAGGATTGTTAAAAATTAAATTTGCATTTGTAGGGTTAAAATTTTAGAATTTAGTTTTTTTAAAGAACGGGATTTGAATCCCGTTATCGTTTTTAGTGTTTTAGTCTTAATTGTTTTCGTTTTAGTTTGCCTTTGTTTATTTTAGCATATTATTAGTAGAAATAGAAAACCAAATCCAATTTTTGATATTCAAGCATAAATTCTCAAACGTTACCTTAATTTTCAAATTCGCACCTCATCGAGACACGACCCGGGAAGGTTTTTAGGCATTTTACTTTGGGTAAAAGTAATTATCCTTAAAAAACCTTACGAAATTCTTATTATTGATATTATCATTATATATTTATATTATATATTTATTATATATTATATTTATATATACTAAAGTATTGAAGTCAATTTTTGGCGTCGCTGCCGGGGAGGTTGTGAAACAATTATCGTGTTTCGTTTGAAGATTAGTGTTTGAAAACCCTTCCCCGTGAAGTTATCGTTTTCAATTGTGAATATTTTATTTTTCAATTATTGTAAATATTAAGTAATCAAAAAATACCAAAAAAAATCAATAAACAACAAAAACGACCGTTGTGTCACTTATGAATTCGGCTCACCTTTAGATTACAAACAATAAGAGATGTATAAGGAGGGTCGATCCTACGAACTTCGACCCGAAAGAAGAAGGTTTTTAATAGCTTTACGCTTACCCGCTCCTCCGCTTCTTTGTGCATTTTCTAAAGAGCTATTAACGGTTACCAAAAATATTTTTCTTTTATATTTATCTTTTAAAAAAGCCCCAAAATATTCTTCTTAACCCCACTTTGTTTAATTCTTCTTTTTATCCCTATTTAATTCTATCATCATGTATGGGTTTAAAGAATGTTCGTCTTGTGGAGCTTTGTATAATAAATCATGTGGTTGTTCTAAAGGGGGTTTCGTAGACAAGTTTATTCGTGATCCTAATAAAACACCCGACTCGTCTCAACTACCCCCTCATAATTGTCCCTTGCACTTAAGGAGATGGAAAGCCAGTCACTTGTTGCGGGTGTGAAGGCCCGTTAAACGGTGGATTTTGTTCATTTGGTGCTTCGAGAGCTGGAAATTCATTCGCATATGATCCAAATCTGAATTTTTTCGATGATTCTCAAAATCTTTCTTACCACCCCACACAACTATTCAACTAATACTTTGCGAATTTTGCGGGAACGATCTCGTTATGGTCACTATTGTAACGCAAGTTAGATTATCTTTAATTTGGAACCATGCTACAATAAAAACTATGATGAGTTCCCACAAACTTTACCAAGTTTTCAACAACAAATTCTTTGTTGTGAAAATTGCGAGGGTCCTCATGCGACTTTTGAATGTCAACCGATGAATCAAAATTTTCACGATTCCAATTCTTCCAGTTTTAACCAATTTCAACCCCCGTAAGTTCCCATCATTCATCAACCTCCTCAAGAAATGAGAATGGAAGCTTTGCAAGCCCGAGAAGACCTAATGAAATCTATACAAACCTTTTTAAAGAAGTTTAATCGTATATCTTTTAGAGAAACACCAAAGGTTTTATTGCTAGCTTAGGAGAAATTTTTTGACATTAAGCATGCTTGTAAAGAAAAGCAACATCAACCAGAGGATATACAAGAATTGCTTCGTAAACTTCTTAATGATGTGCAAATTATAAGTGAGGAGCTGGCAGATTTTATTAATACTCCGAACTGGAATCGTCCTGCCTTCTACAACAACGATGATGAAGATGATGACGAGGAGTATACTATTGCAATCACACCTGTCTTACCGACTGTGGAACCCGATAACTCTCTAAGTATGGGGGACGAGCATCTTAGCAGTATTCCTGAAAAGGAAGAGTCTAGTGTTGAGGACCTTGTCCCGATCCCAAGTGAGTCTGAGGGTATTTTTGACAGCATGTGTGATGTGCCTTTTTGTGACAATTCCACCCCTCTTGAAGCTTTAAAAGATCATTATGAGATTTTCATCGATTCCAACGATGATTATTCTTTAAATGAGGACGATCCTCTTTATAGTGAGGACATCGATTATGTTGATGCATTACCTCCCAATTCTGAGCTCGTCAGCTTAAAGGGGGTGAAGGATTTAGACCCAGAAGATAAAGGGATTAATGATGATATTCTTCTAATCAAGGACGATATACTTCGTGAGAAGTTATTGAATATCCATCTTCTTATTGCTAAGATCGAAGCATTAAAGGACAATCCCACTCCATCTTCTGATGATGTGACCAAGTCTCCCTCCACATCTCCTAACTTTTTCTTGGAGGAGACCAACACTTTTGATAATTCTTTGCCCGAATCTGAGATTTTCTGCTTTGATATGGAAGAAAAAAGTAGTGGCAATCCCACTTCTCATTCTGATTTATCTTCCAGATTATGAAGCATTCTATTGTGATAGTGAACCTGATTCGGGGGATTTCACTATGGATGTGGTGGAGGATATTTTTGATAATCCAACAAGAGAACCAAGAGTTCATGTGCCTAATGTTTTACCCACCCATCCCACCCTTCATCTGGATTCGGATTTCACTCTTTCTAGTGATTCCCTCGGATCCGACCTTGTAGTTTCTTTTCCTTCCAGAACTAGAAACAAGATTTTTGATCCAGGGATATTCATTGAAGTCCAATCCAAGAGATTTCTATCACCGAATGAATTTTCTATCTCATTCATCCGTGATCCTCTTTCTCCAGTGATTGACACTTTGCTCCCATTTTCATCCGAAAATGAGGATAAAGTCTTCAATCCTGGTAGTCTTTCTTCAAAAGAGGAAAAATCTCCTCATCTTTTATCTCATCGGGGCTTTAATACTTCAAAGATCATTTTTTATTTTTCTAAAAGCCCGATAATGATCTATGGAGGGGACATTCCTATCTTGGATGTTCCGTTTCTCCATTTCTATCCTCCTTGACCAACTCAAGTATGGGGGGATCGAGTCTGGCTCAAGACTTAGTTAACAAAAATAAGCGCTTCGTGGGTGGCAACCCATGCTCATCATAAGTGTGTTGTGAGGAGGTGAGCCTCTTCCTTTCTTGTGTTTTGTGTTTTTTTGTTTTATGTCAAGGATTGCCCGGATTTTGAAGCCTTTCGTGCTCATGGTTTTGTCCTTCGTTCACTCAAGCTTCAACATCCTCAGCTTCATATTAGGAATCCAATATCCAAATCTTATCGACTAACGTTTATTTTTGAGCATACTTAATAAACGGCTTTAGATTTACGTAGAGACCCTTCTTAAAACATTGAGGATAATGTTCAATTCTAGTATGGGGGGATCTTTCGATTTGATTGTGCTTGCAGCCGTTGTTTTCATGTAATCCCGTTTTTACCACCAAAATACCAAAAAAATGAAAAAATTTAAAAAATTTCAAAAATAAAATAAGTGTTTTATCACTATGTTGACTTTCCTGCTGGGTAGAATAAGAATAAATTTTGACTCGATCGAGCGTGTTGAGCTCTAGCTTGCCCCTTAACTTTTAGACTAAGCATTCGCGGATCTTTTTATTAAAGATTTTAAATTTGCGAAGAATGAGAAATGATAGAGTTAATTATGAGTTAGATGTTAAACAAGGATTAGTTAGAAATCTTAAGAGCTCATAAGTGTAGTTTGTGGCTTTTCTCTCCCATAAGCTTCTAACCGGACTAATAATACGTGCTCTCTTCGAAAATTAAACTTAAATCAACAATTTTTGAAGTATGGTCGATATCAATAATTTTAGTTCAAATTTATACTTAAATTTTCTAAAAAGAAATTTTCTCTATATCATGGTAATATAAAGTGTTAAAAAAAGATGAGAAATGAGGTAATAAATAATAAACTGTGGGCTGATAAAAGTTTACTGCATCTTGCCGGCTCACAACCGATGTTGCAGCCTTCTAAAAGGTCGAGGATTTCCTTAGTTTAAAGGATGTGTAATTATATTAAGTGTAATAAATGTGATTTAATAAATATAGGGAAAATCTCTTTTTCTTAAATTTAAATATGCTTTTGAACTAAGACTATTTCTTTGAAGTTGTGGTTTTTCTAAATGAATTGTTTATTTGATGGGAAGCCTAAGAGTTTTTGAATTCGAAGGTCTATGAGTTCCGATACTATTCTATGTGGGGTGTCAAAATCCTGGTCACCTAAGCCGGTCTCGGCTAGGATGTGCCGAGAAGAAAGTCGCTACATGAAATGATCTCGCCTTCAAAATCATAAAGAGGTTGATCCATAGTTTGATCCATAGATGAAATTCAAAATAAGCACACTTACCTAAGTTATTATAATTGTCGGGAGTGAAAAGTTTCACAAGTTACAAGTATGAGTAGTGTTAGCATCTTAACTTATATTTAACGGTGATTTCATTTTTAAGCTTGGTTTGGGATAAGTGAAAAATCAGGGACGATGAATTTATCTTTTTGGGCATTTTAGGATTGAAGTGCTTCTTGTTCTATGACCCTAATGGTTATAAAAATAACAAAAGTCCAGACATTCTAGTTAGTCAAAAAGAAAAGTATAAAAAAAATTAAAAAAGGAAAAATACAAAAATATGTGTGGTAATAAGTGTAAATAATTAAAAATGGTCAAAACGAGGCTTTTCAAAGCTAATGATTCTTTAATTCCCTTTGATGAACACTTAGCTACTTTTCAAGGTAATTAGTCAAGGGGGATTGAGATTCTTGGTTTTCTAAAGTGTTTACTTATGGCATTGCGTGAGGACACGGCAATATCTTAGTATGGAGGATTTTGGTATGTGCTTAATTACACATACCTTTTACCTATAAAAACGAGCCTAAAATGACCAAAATATATCAAAAATGCATTGTATTTGTGTGTTTTGTGATTTATGATTGTGCAGGTAACAAATATTCACTAAAGGAGAAAAACGAAGCCAAAACGGACAAAACCAAGCACGGGATTGGAAAGAGCGTGAAAAATCAAAGTCAAAAGACGTGTGCATCTTAAATGGGCCAACCCGCACCCAAATTAATGGGTCGAGTTACCCCATTAAGTTTATCTATTGAATCAAAAGTCCAAATCCTAAACCACTAAACCGGCCCAAAACCTAAAGCCTATTAGCCAATCCATTACACCATTAGTCCTTAAGGGTTTGCATCGTTAGTCCTTGAGGACTAACACTGCTAGTCCTTATACCTTTAAACCGTTAGTCCCTGACTATTACACCATTAGTCCTTAAACAGTTACACTCCTAGTCCTAAACCTAACCCTGTTACCTTTTTAACCATTAACCACGTTACCCCAACTCACTCAATTAAACCATTTCCTGCCATTTTTACTATTCATCATCCCTGTCTCTTTCACTTTTCCCTGCAACCTGACAATTCCAACTCACACCCCACTAACACATCCTCCCAAAAGACGATAAGGGATTCCACCATGGCAATCCTATGAAGACCCATTGGTTGATGGGACAAGGACAAATCATCAAGGGCAGAGATCAAGACTAAAGAAACACAAGGGTGAATCAAGGGCCAAGATAAGAGCATTTCAACCTCTCACACAAGAAACACACCCAAGACCTAGAGGCTTCCATCACTGCTTATAAATAGAGGCTTATTTTCTCATAGTTAGGTGTTTTTTCCCTGTATTTTTCTTTATAGTTTTTTTAAAGCTTATTGTTATTTCCTTTCCTTGTAAATGTTTTTAAAGTATTAATGAAAGTTTGAGGTTTTATTTAAGAATTATGTATTTGATCTTATCAGAACTGTTTATGCTTTATAAGCTATGATGACAGCTTGATCTTTCCTAAAGCTTCACTAAGCTTTAGCTTTCTTAAGCCTTAAACCATTTCTGTTCTTGCTTATATAACAGTTTCTTGTCTTTAAAATCTCATAAAATCACAAAAATATAGCTATATGGATGATAAGCCAAAAAGGGATGGGCTTATTGCTATCACTAGCTTGTTTCTAACAAGCTAGAGCTTGTAGAAAAGCTCTTTTGAGCAATTTATGCCCTTGTTTAAGCAAAGGGCCTTGTAAGTTTTCATTTTTCAATTTTTGGCTTATTTACTGTTTGCTTATTCTACTGCTTGTTTTAGTGCTTATTAGTGCTTATTGTTGCTTATTGGTTCTCATTTATGTTTTTAGATGTATTTAGCTTACAAGTCATTTGAATGTGTTTTCTTAAAAACTGCCTTTTATTGTTTAAAACTGCTTATTAAGTTTGCTTATTGTGATGTGCTTATCTTCCCTGAGTTTTTGCTTATTTGTGCTTAATATACTTAGTACTCAATCTGTTTTTGCATTTTAGAACTTAACTAAGTCTGTTTTAGCTTAAAAGTTTTGTTTCAAAATTTAAAGGGGTGTTTGGCATAAGCAGTCTTAACATAAGTTAAGACTGCTGGGGTTATTTTTAGTTTCTAAATCAGTTTTAACAAGCTCAAATAGGGTCTAAGTGCTAGTTTTTATAAACTTAAAGTAGTTTTATTAAGTTTTTAGATTGTTTAATGAAATTCTCAAGTTTACCATTTCAAAAGTGTCTAAACTGTTTGATTCTTAGCTTTATAAAAGTTTGCTTAGGAAGTAGTTTATTTGTGTTTAATTGAGTTTTCTACTGCATCAATATGCATGTGTCTTAAGTTTATAATCTTTGGTTAGCCCTTTTTAGTATTTTTTTTTATCAAAACTCAGTCAAAGTAGTGGCAGGTTTTGGATTAAGCTTAAATAGCCTAGATGTGCAGATCAAATGGTTAAAATCTAGTTTAAATTTGTTTAAAATCTGTTGAATTCGGATCATTGTATTCTATGCTTTATTAGTTTTAAGTCTTTGAATTTAAGCTTAAAGTATGTGTCAAAAAGTCTTTTAAAAGAATCATTTAGAGTAAACTATCTAGTTGGTTTTAAAGTTCTTATTAGCTTCTTTAGTTAGCTCATTTATAGTCTAAAGTGCTTATTAAGTATAGGATTAGGTATGCTTTCAGCTTAGTTGTTCTCTTTTAGCTAATTGAATCCATATAAGCTTTGCAGTCTTAACTAGTGGTTTTTACCTACTGTCATTTTAGTTTGCTTTTCTAGCTTATTTCTTAGGCTTATTTGATTATGACTAGCTTGTTGGGTTTTAGAAGACTTTACAACTTACTGCTACTGGTTCAACATTGGTGCTGCTAGTGAAGATTTAGTGTTGCTGAGAAAGATTGAAGAAAATAGACTAAGTCTTTAGTATTGTTAGAGTATAGTTAGTACTGCCAGTACATTGTTAGTACTGCTAGTATAGTTAGTGCTGTTAGTAGTTAGTTAGTGCTGCTAGCATATAATAGTTAGTGATGTTAGGAGATATGCATGAGTTAAATTAGGAATAGATATGCATTATCACCTCACGCGTTTTGTAAGCCCATTAGGGTTTCCTTGGTGTATAAAAGGAACCCTAGGCATAGTTAATAGATATAGATCAATAGAGATCAATTAGCAATCATAGCTTGTAACCTAGTACGATTCAAGTTATAATATAAAGTGTGAGTTTGATAGAAGATCTCTTGTGTTTACTTAATATTGTTCTTCTTAGCATTGTTGATTAGTTTCCGCATAATCAATAGTGTTCAATCAGTGTTTCATTATTGTTGCTTTGTATTTATCTAAAGTAACAAACCCTTTGCAAGGTAAAGGTTCAAGATCTATTCAGTAAGGGATCCAACAAGTGGTATCAGAGCTTGTGTGGAAACTCTAAATAAGAAGAACTCCATTGTTTGAAGCAGATTTACAATTAAACCAGGAAGATGACAGAACAAGACTCTCCTCCACCAACTATAACAGCAATGAAAATCCCTGATCATTATATAGGGAGGATAATGATATTTGGAGAGCATGAGAATGCGTGGCTATATATCTGCCACACAGATCATAACCTATGGGATATAATTGTCGATGGAGATCTCCAATAAGAGGCTGCACCAGCAGGAGAACAATCTGGTCCTCCTGCTCCTAAGACTGCCAAACAACTGACTGCCAAAAGGAATCAGGATAGAGTTAAGAGCATCTTGCTGTTAGCAATACCTGATGAATATCTCTTTAAGTTTCATAATGTTCCAGATGCTAAATCTCTCTAGGCTGCAATCAAATCATGGTTTGGAGGAAATGATGAATCCAAAAAGATGCAGAGGAATGTTTTAAAACATCAGTTTGAAAACTTTACCACTGCACCAAATGAAAGTCTGGATAAGGCTTATGATAGGTTCTAAAAACTCATAAGTCAATTGGAGGTTCATGCTGCTCCAGTATCAAAGGAAGATATCAATCAAAAGTTCCTAAGAAGTCTTCCTCCTTTATGGAGTCAAATTGCTTTAATCATGAGAAATAAGCCAGACATAGACCAGACTGATATTGATGATCTCTACAACAACCTTAGGGTCTATGAAGATGAGATGAAACAGTCTTCAAGTTCCACATCTAATTCTTAGAACTTGGCTTTTCTTTCTTCTGAGAATACAAGCAGCACTAATGAAGTTAGTACTGCCAGTGGAAATTTTAGAGTTAATACTGCTGGAGGAACTAGTTCAACAAGTCAGGTTTTATCTACTCCAGGTGCTGATGAAGTAGTATGCTCTTTCTTTGCACAACAGACAACGAGTCCTCAACTTGATAATGAGGATTTGCAGTAGATTGATCAAGATAACTTGGAAGAATTAGATATTAGATGGCAAGTAGCCATGTTGACTGTTAGGGTGCAGAGATTCATTCAGAAGACAAGAAGGAACTTGGATTTCAAAGGAAAACAACATGTTACCTTTGATAAGTCAAAAGTTAAGTGCTACAACTGTCACAGGAAAGGGCACCTTGCTAAGGAATGCAAATCAGAAAGGAACCAAGGGAAAATATCTTATGGTGATAATGGCAGGAGGAATGCAACAACAAATGAACCATCATTACAAGGAACTGGTGGCTTCAAAGAGGGTTAGGAGGCTATGATGGAGCAATGAATTTTATGAAACCAGTTATTATGCTTGAGGCCTATCTCGTCCTTAAGCTCTCAAGTTCTTCTAACAAAAAGGTATCAAAAACTGTTCTTAAACAATGTCTCTTGAATCTTTTAAAACTCTTCAAAAGTACTTTAATAGTGAAAGAGAAAAAATAGAGAGCCAGACTGAAATCCGGGTTAGGAGTTAGCATTTAGATCTCTAGAATCTAGAATTTTTGGACATGAAAGAATGAACTAGCTTGGGGTTGAAAAATTATGTGTTTAAACCTATAAGCCTTAAGTGCAGAGATGTAAAAATCGTTAACCTTAAAATGGAACTAGAAAAAGTTGTTAAGGAAAGAGATGAGTTGAAAGTTAAGATAGAAAAATGGGGAAGAATCATCAAAGGGTATTAATTAAATTACTAAACAAGTCAATAAGTGCTAAAAGATAAAAAATGGTTTAGGATATGGCACACAATTGGATGAAATGAGTAACAAGTCTAAAACTGATAGTGAGATTAGTATGAGTGTTTTTGAGGTTAGATCAAGTGATGAAGAAATCACACCAGCAAATGATAGGTTCTCTAAAGCAGATAGGTATCATGTTGTTCCCCCTCCTATAACAGGGAACTTCCTAACCCCAAGAGCTGACATATCATTTGCAGGTTTAGATGAATATGCCATTAGAAAGAAAATCATTGAGTCAAAAACAACTGAGCTTAATATTGATACTAGTAAATCTAAAACTAGTGAGATTGTAGGTAAAACAAATGAAGTAAACATTGAAAAACCTAAGTCAGTCCATAAATCAGTTGTGCCTAAACCAAAGATTAACAGAGACAAAGGCATCATTGAGGATTGGTACTCAAATGATGAGGATGATGTGTCTGAAGTAAACACAGTTGGTCCTATTAAGACTAATGAGACTCAAACAGTTAAAACTCAAGTTGATAAAATTGGTTAAATTTCTCAGAAAAAAGGAATTAGATTTAAGAAAATAAAAGCTTGCTTTGTCTGTAAGAGTACTGACCATTTGATCAAAGATTGTGATTTTTATGCCAAAAAGTGTCCAGAACCTAAGCTGACAACTATGGTCAATACTGGTCAAAGGGTGGTCAAACCAGTATGGGATACTGCTAAAAGGGTAAATCACCAAATATTTTCAAATAAATTGAAATACGGACCCATGAATCACCATTTTCTATCACTTCCCAGAGTGCATAGTCTTGGATCTGAAAGTACTGCTTAATCCTCATAGCCCATATCTTATACTCCCCCAATTTGATTATGGGTAGCTTTGTAGTAGGAGCACTATTTATAGATTCAAGCTCCATGTCTTCTAGATCAAAGTTTCTCAAAGCAAGGCTCTGATACCACTTGTTGATCCCAAACCTAGATCGATTCCTTACCTTGTAAAGAGTATATTACCTTGGATAAATCCAAAATAACAATAGTAGAAACTCTGTGTGTATATCAAAGAGTATGCGGAATCTACTCTTTAATATCTAGAAGATATATCAATGAAACAGTGAATATGAATGAACACACGATGTAACAAAACGCTTCAATATTATTAATGATAATAATACGAGTACTCTATCTTAGTACTAGGGTTACAACCTTGAAGCTTACAAGACTCTTAATCTCTGGATCTGTGTATGTGTATTTGTGAAGATATGTTATTGAGATATATTCAACTAATGTCCTAGAGCCTCCTTTTATAGACCAAGGAGTCCTAGTCGGCTTACAATATATTCCTAAGATATCTCAATCTTTTCTAAACATAAACGTAATCTTCTAAATAAATACATGTATATCTTGTACAAAAATATCTCAACACTTATCTTCACACGTATTCTTGTTCTCCACACAATCTTTATCTCTTTAACGCATCTTTATCCTCTTAATAGTAGAAAGTCTTCAAACAGTCATAATCTTTCCACCAGCAGCACTAATAAACATAAGCAGTAGTAATATTAGTACTAACAGTACTAATATATACTAACAGTAATAACCTGTACTAGCAGTCTTAACTTTTACTACTAACAGTACTAACTACTTAGCTTATTTTTTAGTCTTCAACACTGAGCAGTCTTAACTCTAACTAAGCAGCAGTAACTTCTAAGAATCCATGAAGTCTTTTAAGACCCAACAATTGTTTCCTTTGGAGGTATAACTTGTTTATATGCAAATGCAACAGCAAATGAGTCTAAATTATAGCACAGGAGATTAGGTCATGTGAATTTTAAAAATATAAACAAACTTGTTAAAGGTCACCTAGTTAGAGGCTTACCTTCAAAAGTTTTTGTGAATGACCACACTTATGTTGCTTGCAAGAAGGGTAAGCAACATAAGGCCTCCTGTAAGTCCAAGTTAGAAAGAATCATCAGAAAACCCCTAGAATTACTTCATATGGACTTATTTGGACCTGTCTCTATAGAAAGTATTAACAAGAAAAGTTACTGTTTGGTTATGACTGATGATTTCAGCAGATTTAGTTGGGTATTTTTCTTAGCTACCAAGGATACCAATTGAAACATAATGTTAAAATCATTAGATGTGATAATGGGACAGAGTTTAAGAACCATGCTATGAATGAATTATGTACTTTTTTATGTCTGTTTCTAAATAACTCTTAAATCCTTCCTTTACAATACTCTTTCAAATTTTATCTTTTAGCCTTTTGTATCACCATACTTTGCCTTCACTATCTCAAAGAGTTCAAACGTCTTCTTTATCTATTCCCTTGTAAGCTATCTTTATCTTGTAAGAGTATCTCTTGGAACTTCATTATGCTCGTATCAATCATAGTGTACCTAACATCCCCTCTTTATGAAGCTTTTTATTCACTTAATCACTAGCAATTTGGTAGCAAGTGGTATAGCATCGATTGCTATATCTTCATCTTTTTTAATCACCAAAAGCTTCTTTAGCTCAACTTCATCATCTTCTTCAACTTCCTCTGACTCTTTTTCTTCTTCTCCTTTTGTTTCTTTGAGGATTCTTTGGTTGTTCTTCCATGATCTTTTTCTCTAAGCATTCTTTTTTCTGCTACATCTTTAGTTGTTCCTCTCTTACCTTTCCTTCTTTTCTTTGTTTTCCTGTTCCTCAGATAGAACCCATAAGCTACAAAGGTATTTTCTCTCTTCATTTCTTGTTATAAAACTTTTGATATTTCATCAAAAACTCTGTTCCTTTTAGTTGTTTGTATGTATATTCACCCATGTGCTTAAAGTTAGTAGCACATTTGAGTTCTTTTTTGTGCCTTGGTAGGAGGTCTGTTTCTCTTTTTTATGCTATAAGTGCCATCAAAATTGCTTTCTTCTTTTCTCATCATTCCATAAATTGTTTGCTTTTTCCTCATTGTCAATTCCTCTCTTTCCTTTGATTCGTGTCTCTCAGCTAGCTTCTTTTAGCCTACATCATGCTTTTTGTGTATTTTCCCATGATCAATTAATACTTTGTTGCTTCTTCTTCTTGTTCCTTGCCAGATTTGCTCTTCTAATAATTCAGCATCCAACTTAGCTTGAATATCTCTTGCAATTTGTTCATCAAGAGCAATTTGATCTTTTCTCTTCAAAGGAACTTCAGGCTCAATCATAATACCTTTTCCTTTATCTTTAGAACTTGAAGGTTTTGTCTTTTGTGGAACTCTGAACTCACTTGGCTCCTGTACAACCACCCCTTTATCCTTGGGTCTTGAAGTTGTTGTTGTTGTAGCAGCAGTAGTAATAACTTTAGGCTTAGTTGCTTTAATCTGTATAAGTGTTTGAGCCAATGTGATTTCCTCATTTGTTATAGGAATAACACTATCATCACCAACAGTAGTAACTGCTTCACCAGCAGTACTATCATCAGGCTTCTTACTCTGGTCATCTTTTCCATCAATCTTAGCTTCCACATGCATTACATTAACCTCCAAAACTTCAGAATCAAATATTAAATCATCATCTTGTCTTTCTTGAGTTTCATCAACCAAAGAAACATCAACATCAGCATCAATATCTTTAATACTCCTCCCATGTTTGGATGCATCTTCAGGAACACCCAAACTCTCCTGGTCTTTAGAGGACTCAACTCTCCTAATCATACCAATCTTGCTGAGTCTTTTCAAACCTGTAGGTCTTGACATTTTCCTCTTTTCTAACCTCTGGATCCTCTTTTTTAAAGCATCAATCTCCTTAGCTTGAGCATCCTTTGCTTTTTGTAAATCAAGAACCTGTGTTTGCAATTTGGTACATAAAATCATCAAATCAGTTAGTTGCATGCTATCCTCACCACTAGGTTGTGGATCATTGGAAGGTGTTGGTACACTCTCCTCATGCTCTGTCTCATCTTGAGGAACATCTGCCTCCTGTCTTTGAGCCTTCTTAGATGATTTATGCTTCTTGGGTTAGGAAGATAAAGATGGTTGATCAATAATGGGTATTGGAGTGGAATCAGTTGGATGATCTGAATCCTCACCCATTTCTTCAACAGGTTGAACCATCATGGTATCAAATAAAGGTGTTATTCTCCCAGAGAAATCCTTTCCAGCTCTCTTCATATTAGCAAAAACTTTCTTTGTGTGAAAGGGATTAACAAAAATCTTCTTGTGAGTTGACATATTACCCAGTTGTTGATTAATGAAAACTTGGAGAGTGGACGGAAAAAGTGGAGATACAGCAAAAATTTGATCCTCCATCTTAAGTGTTTTCACCATTGCATCAAAGATATACTTAGACAGATTAAACTTCTGATTAGTTGCCACAGCAATAAGATCAAAGAAGCCATGGTACTACAGAAATCATTTCCAACGGTGGATTTAACACTTAAGAATTGAGTAATAGTATGAATAAAATACTTCCACTGTGAAGAGAAAAAGGCTTTATAAAAAGTAAGCTTTTAAGAAGGCTTTTCATACCCCATGCGCGCCAATTCTTCAAAGATAATAGCAGTTGGAAGACAATCAGTACCTTCTGCATCATCCAAGTAAAGATCTCTCCTTATGCTTGACTCCGTAACAATAACCCTCTTCTTATCAACTAGGGCTTGTATCTGTCACACTCCATTAACTGTTTGTACCTTGGCAATTGCCCAAAAATGTTCAATGCAAGATTGTGTAGAATTACTTCGGTTGACTGTTTAAAGAATATGAAACAGAACTTGGCTTTCTGGAAATCAAATTATCTCTGCAACACCCATCCACTTTCTTTTAGAGTATTTTTTCCAAGAACATTGACACAATAGTGTGTTTCAGCAAACTTAGGGCTTGACATAATGATGGATTTGATGATCAAAGATGAAAATTGAATTAGGGTTTATGGTTAGAGAGTATTTGAATAAGTGAAATCGAATAAAGAAGTAAATGAAACCCTTAATTGAAGTATTTATAGAATCACCCTCAACAGCAGAAACATGATTGGCTGGCATTCACATATGTTAACAGACAGAAAACCAATACAGGACTAGTCTAAATTTAAGTCTAACAGAATTAACTTTAGCTTAGCAGCATTAAGTTGTTGAACTGAAGCTGATTAAAAGAATACACAGTAATCATTCAATGTTCATTACAATTAGCAACTTTCATCATCAAATATGATCACAAACACTCCTCTTTCTATTTTTACCGGCTCACATCATTCTCAATTCTTTTTGCTCACATAATCACTCATTTATGTTTTTATTCACAATCTTCTCTTTTTATTTTTAAGTCTTACAAAATCTCTCATTTTCTTTTGGCTTACCAAGACACTTCTTTTCTGTTTTTATTATGACACGTTGTGTACAAAATTTCGGTCAATTTCCCATGGGTTTCATACTGTCCTCCCCACTTCCAAGTGTGTAACCTCTTGAGAGAGGTGGATCAATGGACTGTATAGATGTACTCTCAAACCTAGTTTGAGCATTTACATCCCCGAATATGGTATCTTGGCATCTGGGACCACTACCTGAATCAATTCCCTAAGAAGTTGATTCATTAAGTGTTGCCATGGATTGTGTCACACCCCCAGACGGGGGCCTGGACGGAATACGTGTCCGAGGGCATGACGTCATCATAATCCGAACACAAGGCACAAGAGAACGACACTAATGGACGTTTTGAAAATCATAACTCATTGCATTGTTTAAAAATAAATAAGTTTTACATGATTTAAAAGAAATTAAACATTTGCGGAAGCATAAGTAAAATGTAGCGGAAGCATAATTTCGGTTTCGAAAAGAATACGGAGTATAATATTTTGATAAGTATTGAAAGGAGTTATAATATTGCAGTAGTCTCCATATAGCAATCAAGTAGTCCAAGCTTAAGCACCTGAGAAAAACATGCTTAAATCGGTCACCATAAAGTTGAGGGAATTCACTAGGTTTAATGATAAAACATTTATGAGGACCAAATACGTTTAAGTGTATACATTCTTCACTCAATGTATTATAGAAAAACATTTAATAATCCGAAATGTTCAATCATAGTAGTGTGGACCACAAGTTTTACAGTACGACGTGACAGTTATAGGAGATATAACTTTACGTTACAAAGCTACATGCGATATTATAACGAAATACTATATCGCTGAAAAGTGTATGATGTTGCACTTAAGCTCATGAACACTGAGCTAATTTAGTCTACAGGGCAAGTTCTTCTGTTGCATAGTATTATGTCGCCCTAAGCTGGTGTCCCAAACCAAAGACCACCATAGTGTACAATCGACATGACATATATCCGTTTGTTCATCGACGACAGAAACAAGTAAGTGCATGCTTACCCGGATAGGGATAATTAGTCCCAATAGATCTATTTATTCACTCGCGCTCCCTCAACCGGTCCTCCGGTCGAGAAATTAACAGTTCATGATAAAGTCGGGCAGTAGTTCGTGGTTTGTTAAGCAAACTTAGGCAACACGTAAGTAGGAGATGGTAACTGAAAACACTTGTGTCCAATGAAGAAATAACCATTTTATTCATAAACAACTTTAAGTACTTAATTCCATAAGTAGAAAGAGTGTGATACCAATCAAGTAACCAGGTTTGTAATTAGTGTGTAAACGAGTTTGAAATTCGGTAACGTAAACAAGTTTGTAAACGAACATGTTTCTCACCCCAAAAGTAGTAAAGTATATGTAAAACAAGTAAAACGTGGGGCTATGAACTCACCAAGTATTGAAAGGTAATTGTAATGTAGTAAAATATATGAGTTTGTAAAAGAGCATGTATTCCCCTCGCGGGTTTATAAAACATTAAAAAGATTGAAATGCGAGACTATGAACTCACCTTGATGTTGCAGAGCAACTAGCAGAAATGCAAATAATAAGCACAACACAAACGGAGAACGGAACGGCTCTCAAGAAGTTGCAGCTTAAAACTTAAGCGGCCTATGCCCTTAGTTGGGTGATGAATTAGGGTTTACCGATGGATGAGTACATCAACGCGACTCGTTGATAAGGGATTTGGATTTCAAGTTGGATGAGTTTGGTGGTTGGTTAAATAAAATAAATCGAAAAACACACGCAAAGTATGTAATATATTCCGTATATATTACATATGAAAAAGAAACAATTATATAATTCATATGACGAATTATATAATGAAGACAAACATTCAAAAGGAAAAGTCGTAGTATATAATACTTTACAAGTATTATATAAGAAACGTGGTTAAAAAATAATGGTAATAATATAATTCGACGCGTTTTCAAAAGTCACCAATTAAATTAATAAAAAGTTCTTGCGTAAAAGTAAATACACGTTTTAAAGTTACGAGTTATATAAATGATGTTTTAAAGACTTTACAAAAGTTATAGTTGGGAATTATAAAATAATATTTTATAATTTAGTATTTCGTTACGCGTTTTAACTAAACTAGTTATATTGTTTATAAAAGTATAGTTTCCATTTATTTACCGATTTATTGTAAAATCACACTTTAATAATCTTAAAAACTATATAACTTTGTCGTTTTATCTGGTTTCTAAAATAATATAAATTTTAATGAAAATTTACTAAGTATAACAATTTTTAGAAATTTCGGCATGGCCTTGCCGTTTAAACAACGTTTCCCATTTTCACAAAACTCGACGTTTCTAATTTTTAATTAATCCGTGTTGCAAATTCCAATAAAATCAAACAAACATTTAAAAGACAAGTATAACCAAACACACCCTTATGGCTTTTGAACCATGAACCAAACGCCCCTTATTTGGGTCGTTGACCATCGAGACATACACCCCTTTACGGCTGTTGTACCCACTGCCAAACGCACCCGCTGTGGTTAAACCACATAAACAAACACAGCCTTGTGGCTGTGTTACGCAGCCAAACGCACCCTTATTGGGTGTTAAGCCATAAAACGCAGAAACAAACGCCCCTTAGGGGCTGTTAAACGCGAAACCAAACGCACCCTTATATG